>VZTR01014597.1:115484-194665 GCA_013400775.1 Chaetops frenatus
CGGTGCGCTCGGGGCCGCGGGCGTGGCCGCCGCCGGTACCGTGCGGGGTTGGCGGACGCACGGCTCCGAAATTGGAGTCTCGCCAATGGATCACGCCCACCGCCGCGGTTGGCTGCCCGTTTGGTCGGGAGAAGGGGCGCTGCCCGCCCGCCAGCGGCTGGGGGAGCGAGCGCCTGCGCGCCCGCGGCACCTGCCGCTCGCCCTTGTCCTCGCAGCGCTTAACCGCGAGGCACCCCAGGGGTTTGTTGGCCGAGCCGCCCGGTAACGGGCCGTTCGTTTTCCCGCCCGTTGTTTGTGCTGTCCGAAGCGTGTGAAGAAGCTGGACTCCCGAAACCAAATATAAAGTGAATTTTCAGACATTTTTGAACAGGTGTGGCTGTGACTTGCCTGCCAGGTGTAGCCAAATACGATAAGTACACATAATTCTTTAGAATCGCCCAGGCATGATAAAACACATAGATTTCTTTAAAATCACCCAGGCGTGCATCCTGCAGCCTTCTGTAAAACACTTAAAGGAAACCAAAACACTAACTCTGTGTGTGTGAGTGTGTGTGTGTGTGTATACCTTCTTCCCTGTGGTCCTTGCACACTATCAACATTGCTGCTGAGCTCCATGTCCCCTCAGTGCCCCTGAGGTTTCCAGAGGCTGCACCATGCCGTGTCTCCTGAGGGATTCCCATCCTTGGGCACCTGGATCAGAAGGCTGGTTGTGCCACCTGGTACCTGCAAAATAAATCCTGTGGGTGAGAAACAGATTCCCTAAGCCATGGTGCTGCTCTCACTGGCCTGGCAGTGAGGCCTGTCTATGGGCTGCCTGGATTTGCTTGGACCAAAGTGAAACTGAGCCCAGCTGAGCAGAGGGCTGGTGGCTGCTCTCTGTGTGCCACGTGTTCTTGCCTCCTGCCTCATGTCTGCTCAAGCATTCCGCCTGGTTTTCCCTGCAGAGCCAACTTTCGGCTGGATCAGCAAACCGAGCGTGATCCCACTCGCTGCACAAGGGCAGGGATGCCCCTGGGGGCCTGGAGAGAGCTCTTAACCCGGCACAGAAAGGCACTGACAGGATTATCCCTTGAGCACTGCCACAAACCACAGGTGAACCCTGACCCCAGCTGCCCCCCAGCGCCCTGCTGGCCGGTGCTGTGCTGGGAGCAGCTCCAGGCATCCTCCACCCAGCAGATGAAGCACCATCAAAGCAAGCGTTACCTAACGAGGTTCATCCTCGCTGTTTTCTATTACATTCCCATCATACCAAGCATAGCAAGAGAAATATTTTTTTAAGTATTCCTGGCTTTCCTACTGAAGCCCCCCCTTTCACCTCCTTCCCCACTGTTGCTAGAGCCGTGCACCCCAGCACTCTTCCCTGACCTGCTGTGCCAAAGGGATGGAGTCTTGGGATGCTCTTCCAAGTGTTTTTATCCACATGGTGCCTGAAGGCTTTAATGAGATCCACACAGATAAGTCACACGAAGAAATTTTGGCTCGAAGCTATCATTAGAACTTGGGGAGGGTGGGCCTTTGCCTGCTGCAAGATATGGAAGTAGAAGCTTTAATGCTGATACAGGCCTAGCTGGAAAACTGAAATATGGGATTAACACAAGGAAAAATATTTACCCCTCTACACCTTTGAACTTATTTGTTTCCTAAAGGACACTAATATTTACATTCTCTGTAGAAGAAACGTGCACTTTCTCCTCACGAAAATATTTTTATGTTTGACTAGACTTATTTTTAAACTCTTATCAATACAGGGTAGAATGTGTCCCAGAACAACCAAAATAAGGCAGAGGGAGAAATAACTTCTATTCTTAGTGTAATACCACAACTTAAAGTTACCAGGATTGAAATAGAAAAGCCAGGATAACCAAAACTCTGGGTCTTATTCCAATTCCATTGGTGGGCAGGAAATGGAGAGGCTTCAAGTCTACTTGTGCAACAGATAAAATCAAGCACAGGAGTTATTCCACATAGTATTTTTAAGCAAAGGTCAGCTTAAGTCCAAAATGTTTATCTAAAAAATGAGCCCCTGTATTTGTAACTTGCAATTTAATAGCCTCACTTTGCCTTAGGACAGCCAGCAGAGCTTCAGTTTTCTGTCTTTGTCCCTTTCTTTGTTAATGCAGCAAGAATAAGAGCTATTTCCAAAACCGGTAACAAAGAGTAATTTTTGCAATTAGTGCCAACAATTTATATCATTTTTAGATTTAGATTTGTTCCATTTTCAGATTATTTTTATACCTGAGAGTTATTTTTTCAGCATCATCTTACTCAGTCCAAGCAATTTAGTTCTTCTCAGGCTTTCAGCATGCCTTGCACATGAACAATGCAAGTGAGTCACTGCATCTCAGCCTGCAGCCATGGAAAATGGGTGCCAAGATTTTCTTCTTTTAGACGGGTTCTTGGTGTTATGGCCAAGTTTCTGACCCCTGAGTGCAGCTCCCTGGAAGCAGGGGTGTTGCCTGGGTGTGGCAGGGGCTGGAGCTGGTGGCTGCTCTAGGTTAGTGCTGACGTGAGCTTTGTGGATTCTCACAGCACCCCTGCCTGACTGCCTGCTGCTTTTTTGCAGATTGCATTTTTGGGATGTTTGCCTCTGATGCTGATTTCCATCACCAGTTTCATTCCTTCCATTACCTCCCATGACCTTTTGGGGGAGTGTCTACAATTTAGCTCCTGATATTTTCCCCCTGCTTTCTTTTCATTCTCTCTCTTCTTAAAGGAGTTTTTCCTTCATATTTTTCTAATAAGAAATGATGCTGAATAGCTTTTCTCAGCCCTTCCTTCTGTGCGCTGATTCTAGACAACAAAATATATTTGACATTTGAAATTTATTTGTAGAAATTACTTTTGAAAGGGTAAACTAATAATCAAAGCTTCAAGATATATGTTATCCACATAAACCTAAAAGCTCATGTCATAAGAGAAATGAATTGATTAACTACCTTTGTCTTCTGTGATCCAGTTGATGATTCAAATCAGAAGCACCAGGAAAGCCTCTCCTGACACACAGAGCCATTCTCAAGGCAGCTTGAGATTAACAGATGAAATATAATGCACTGCAATGCAATGCAATACCTTTGAAGCAGAGTAACAAAATGACTGTAATATTTAGATACACATTTTGCAGGGTGGGGGTTCTTCCACTCCTGTCTGCTCTGTAACATACCAGAGGCTCATTTCCTTTTTGGGGGAAAACTGGCAGCTTCTGATGCTGTTATGTACATGCACACTGCACAAATGGCCCAGTCTTGAATGTTGTCTCTAGGGTATAACTTTTCCATCTTGCCCAAATTTTTCTCATGGTCTAGAACACAGAGAATATTTCATCCTTAATTCTTCTCAGCATACAGTGTTGCATCTCTAGTTATCGGCATGGCAACTGAAAAGAGATTTTGTAAATGTTGTCTCATCATATAATTTACAAGTTAAGGAAAATTACAACCCCATCATCCTCTATGTTTTCACTTGTTTTACATTGGGTGCCATTCCCATTTACCTCAGGATGTTTATTTTCATGCCTGAAATTCCAAGACTTTCTTCGTAAGGAAAGAGGAGTAGTTGAGTAAAAGCACTGTCTTTAAATTATTTATGCCTCTTCTGCTCTGCAGTGGAAGATGCTTCTCTGAACGTTGTTCTAAAAGCTCCCAAGTCATTTAGTTCATTGCTTTATCTTTGGGTGATGCCATCCAAGGGTCAAAGACAAGCTGATGTTGAGGCTGCCAGAATTTATTCAGACAGAACCAGAAACTGCTGCGTACATGAAACTATTTAACAAAAGCAAAAATGTGACTGTGAACATTCATAGTAATTTCTGGGACTTAAACCATTTACCTTGTTAGGGCAGCCCTGGCATTTTCCAGGGGAATGGAGCAGTCACTGCCCAACTGACATTAAATGACACTCACAGGTATGACCCCTCTAAAAATCCTGCAACAGCCCAGTAAGCAGAATCAGGCATTCACCATCGTGGAGCTGGAAGATGATTCACTGACATCAGTCACTTGAAGAGACAATTCATTTAATCAGGAGGCTGTAAAGAGCTCTTCCATAGCCTTATCAGATTCAAAAGCCCTTGTCAGGCAATCCTCTTGCAGTGAGTTCTCTTAAAATACCAGGGAATTGTTTTCCTGATGCTGCATTTGGTATCAAAGGAGGCTGCAGAGTGCAGACATGGGCATCTCACACCTTTGGTGGACCAAGAGCAGCATGGTTATCAACTCAGAATTGGAAATATTTCCCTCTTTCTCCCAGCTCTGAGACAACAATTGCAAATAAATAGGAAAGGAAAAAAATCACATTACTACCACTCTGTGTGTTGTGAAACTTAATTCTGTCTTCAGCTCTGCTTTAGTGAGAGGTTTGAAGTAGCTGGAGCTGTGAGGATATCAATGGTTGATTTATGCTTCCTCTAAATAACATCAGTATTTACTATAGGAGCTCATTCTGGATTACATTAAAAACAAACAAACGCTGAGCTTAGAGATAAATAAATATAAATATAAATATTCCTTATGCAAAATATTCCCAACACTGCAAAAACTCACTTCAACAAGCCAGAAGCTGCTCGGTCAAAACACCCACATCCTTTAACTTGGGGGCAAAATCTTAAATTCCTTGGTTCTTTTCATCTGAGGATAAAATCACAAACACTCAGTTCAGAAAACAAACAAATATTAATAACTTGTTTTAAGTACATAATTTGCCAGAGCTGGATGTCGCTTGTTATCAATTATAGAATTAATTTATTCCATACTTGACCTTTCAGTACTCACAGTGTCTTTTTAACTTCCAAAGCATATTCATTCAAGGAGCTTCACTGAACATTGCCTGTCTTTCAAAGGAGTTCCCCATTATGTGGTTCACCCAAAAGCTGATTCCCAACCAAGTTCCTTAACTGAGGAAATCATCCTTGCTCCAAGAGTAATTTACTGGTGTCTGGATCTGTGCACCCAGATCTTATGTGAATATAAGAAAAATGTAGAAGGATCAAGCTATTCTTCACTCAATCCCTAAACAAAATGCAAAGGAAAACATAACTTACCTTACATAAAGGTTATGCTGTCATATTCCTCTAAGCAATTTAGTTTTCACTTTGATCAGCAGTCAGAGTAGAATATGAAAATACTGACAAAACATGTTGGTTTTTATATTAGTTTCTTCAAACTATCACTTTTATAAACTCTTTCCTTCTGGTGTGATTAATGAGTGTGATTGTAAACCAACACTGATAATAAAATCTGCATTTTAGGTATGAGTGTTGTTTAGACAGATTCTTAGGACTGTTCTTGTGCCTCTCATTCAGACCTTTTGCACACAGATTATCCTGTGAGGAAACAGGCATAAAACACACCAAATTAACAGTGATTTCAGCAAGCCCAGGGCATAGCTTGTAGAAACCAAAAACTTGCTAAAATTAATCTATTAAAACCGTTTTCAGACAGCACTAAACCTCCTGTTTCTGTGAAAAATTGGTACTTTTAATTTCAGAAAATGACAGGTGAAAACAAGCAAACAGGTAGGGATTCCATGAGATCCAATCACTGTATCTTAGCAATCACTAAAACACACTTGAGTGTCCTTGTGTTGTACCTGCACAAGTTTTTTCACAAAACCCTTCATTTATTATTTTAAATACTCACCTTTCTCACCCGTCCCCCACGTCACTTACTGGATACGAACATGTGGAGCTTAATTGTGCTACTGCTTCCTTCTTTTCAGTATGGATTTTTTTGGTATGGATTATAACTTCCTTACTCTTAAGAAAATGGTTGCCGTTGTGTTTTCCTATGATCTGTTCACTGAACCCACTAAAGACCTGTGCCTGGCTTCAGGGCAGTATTTGGAAGCCCCTAAAGACCCTGGACATCCTCCCAGCTTCCTGACATGGCCCCAGTGCCACTGTATGTACCACAGGTGACAACAATATCCAGTGTTGTAGAGCTCTTTCTCCCCATCTTGTTTCTGGCCAGTTGCATTCTTGATTTATACTGGATTTTATTGTGTGTCTCCAGCCCTATAAATAGTTATCTGCAGGGTAACCAGAAGCAGCTGTGTCCATTCCTCCAGTGTTCCTATCTTACATTTCACACACTGTGTTTTATGCTGTTCTGCTGGTAGTAAATGGCATCCGATGGTAGGTTAGCTTTAGGCTTTAACATTTCTCTTATTTTTAGTTATTCCGGCTCTCAAAAGAAGTGCATTGTATTGAAACACACTATTATTAGATTTTTTGTGCTAGATGTATAGGCATGTAGTATAAGCCTTTTGTCTAGGCAATCTAAAACCCATTTTGAACATATAATGAGAAGTATTTACCAAGTAAAGTTTCTTTTTTAAACTGGAGACCCCATTCCTGGCACTACTAATTATCTACAAGAATGAACTGCCACACAGCAAGTGGGTGTTACACTCTGCTGCCAGAGAGAGAGGTGCAAGCACATTCTTTTTGGTGGCTCATGACTATTTTTAACTTTAATTTCCTTTGTAATTATTTCCTTTCCTGGATTCATAAATCTGCATTAGCCTGTTATATAAATCTCAGCTATTCCATGTTTACAAATAATTCTGGCTTATACTCCATGTTCTTTGCACTTTGGAAATTCCCACAGACTTGGAGTTTGGGTGTACAAAGACAGACACAGGGATATCACCCCATGTTTAATACCAGCTCTGTACAATAAGCTTTTTTTAATAACAAATATCCACCTACATTTCTTTTAAACCTCCTCCAGGGTTTTTGTTGGAGAAGCTACTTTTCACTTGGTGTGTCAATGACTGCTGTGTGGCAGGACCATATTGAGACTTTGTGGGAGTTCATTCCTTTCATTACTTGTTCATTTTTTGGTTTAAAAGTGAAAAGGATGGAGGAATCCAACAGTGAATTCTCCATGCACAAATATAATATGGATTTTAAGGGGTGATATAATTGTGCCACTGAGGGAATAATGATGCTTAAGTGCAGATTTTAGGAAAGCAATGGAGAGGTGAAAGAAGAGGTGTAAAGGTAATAATTGCGGCACAAAAAACCAGACCAAAGGCTGTCAAAATTGTGCTCGTGGAGAGCCATTAAACACAGGAAACAGTGATGGTTTATTGTTGTAAATTACTGTGCAATGCAACATACCTGTGTTCAGTGCTTGAAATGCTTGTGCCCTAAGTGACCAAGGGCTTTGGAAGTTGCTGGGGAGATCCTGTGGCACATTAAACATCTCTAATGTCATCTTTTCCCGATCTTTTGTGGATAGCTGCTTGGCAGGGTTACTTTGAGGCCACAGAGGTGACCACACTCAGCTAGAGCAGTGCCTGCTTCTATGAGCAAGTGAAGTGACTTCTTAACATACCTTTTCTCCTGTGTTTTCCAGGGTAAATGGGAAAAATATAGCATTGACAAAGCTATAAGGACAGTGTCTTAATTCCCTGTGGATACCTCCACTTCCAAAGGCTACAGTGTCAAATTGCCAAGATCCTGCATCTTACTTTCCAGGCTCACAACACCTAAGGGTGAGCAAGGTGACTTTAAAAATGTTACTAAAATAACAAGCAGCAGTAGAAATAGAAGAGGAAAGGTTTCAAGACATACTGCATCCAGGGAATAAATTAATGAGGTGTCAGGACTGACCATGGGGCTCAGGCCCAAGGAGAGCTCCCAGGCCCTCAGCTTGCAGAGTGGCACCATGCCAGGAGAGAGCAGAGCAGCACATGGGAGGCTTGCTCGTGTTCTCAGTGAAATCTCTGGAAGTTTTGACCATGACATCCATGGAGGCAGGGTGCCTGTCATTAATATTCCCCAGAGACCCAGAGGAAGTGTTGCTGACACTTTTACAGTGTAATCACTGCAGATCTCACCTATAGCCTGGGTAGTGCACAAAGCAGTGCAAATAAATATATTGTTATGGGTAATAAAATATGATGATGAAAACTGGCTGGAGGTAACACTTAGTGTTACTAGTACACAGATCACAACTCTGGAGACATATGATTTTGGTGATTTTAACTAAAAAATACTTCACAAATTATATTTACAAGGACTAAGTAATTTATAAACAAGCAATTTATCACATTTGCTTTCATTAAACTAAGCAGCTTCCCTGACTATATTCTGACTATTCTGCCATTTGCCACCCTGCAAGACTGAGGTGGTTTTTGCCTTCAAAAAAAAAAATCAGCTCTTCATTTTTTTCCATCTCATGGGCAGCTGGCAAATGCCAGCTCAACATTTTCTGTTTGCACAGTGTGTCCTCTCCATCTACCTGAGCCATTCTTGAAAACAGTCAACACCTGCTTCAAGGTGTCTTGAACTAGGGGTAAAAATTGTTGAAACTGCTGGTGTTAAAAAGAGAACACTGGACACCATTTCTGTGCCACCTCCAAAGCTGTTATCTGAAATCCTGGATGCTTCCAATGGCAGTAGGAAGGGCCAGAATGGGGAGATAGGGAAACACTATCTTCTATCAGAAGGAGCTGCAGTTTCCCCTTCAGCCTGTGGTTATTCTGCTTCCCTGGCTTGACAAGTGCACAGGAAAGGCTTTGTTGATAGACTTACTCCCTTCCCTTCTCCCTGAGATGGCCAAAAAGCTTTCTTTTAAGCTAGCAAAGAGTCAGTATCACTTTGGAAAGTGTTACTCTAAGTGCCTTTTCAGGAACTGTTTGTGCTTTTTTCCAAGAAATATACAGAATGTTTTGTGAAACCAGCACAGCATCAACCCAGGTGCTTTGTCAAAGGAGAGGGGCTCTGTCTGAGTTTCCCTTCACCTCTTTCTTCAGAAACATGTGTGAGTTCTCATGAGCATGGCCATGTGTGCGAGTAAATCACTGTATTCTCTCCAGAGATATTTTCTTTGAGCTTTAGCCAACACTGCATTGTGGGAAATGTGACAGCAATGTGACAAACATTAATGTTTTTAATACACATCTTCCCCAAGATACCCAATAGTTAGCTAAGGAAGAAGAGCTTGTACTAATTTGTGAGCCAAGACAAGAAAAATTCAGCTTTTCAGACAAGTGGGAACAAATACTGCATTTTCCATGAGTGAAAAAAAAAAGGTAGAAAACTGTTCAAAAGTCTACATATTTATTTCCTAATTTCCTAATGTCTTTGATGACTTCTTAAAGCAAGTTTCCCTTACTTAAAGCACTACCAGAGGACAAGATGTGCCATGAGGTTCTAGGGAGTGCTGGGGAATTTTATATTTTTTGCTTTGAAATGTGTTTATGCAGTTTACATGGGTTTTTTATTCAACTTACTTTTGCAAGAGGCAGGAGAGGAAACTGAAAATCGAACTTTACTATGGAAAACCTTTTCAGTATTAACTGTGCAATATAAGAAACTACTCCTACCAGATTCTACAAGTGAGACTTCAAAACCTTTAGAAACAGGGCTTCTGCTAAAGTGACACTATTCCTTTGACTTTGACCATATTAGTCATTGCTTTTGCAGACTTAGCAAAACGGAAAACTGCTGGCTTTAGCACCAGCACTCCCACAAAAAAGCAAGCCTACTCTCTTTTGGCCTAGTGCAATGTAGATGCCAGCTTAGTATTTCAATCTAAGAACAAGCACCTTTGTCAGTCCAGAGTCGGCCCTTCCTGGCAGGGAGCAGCCCTGGATCAAGTGGTGTCCCCTAGGGGTATTTCTATTTGTCACTGTCACCCCCGGACACATCCTCTGAAAGCAAAGGGCCCAAGAGTGATTCAGCTGACTGCTGAGCAGGGGGCATCATTCAAGCACCAAAATGGCTTTTGACCAGCCAGACTCCTGGAGTTGTTTCTTAATCAGCTCTTTTAATACTTTATATTGATTACAGATCTAATCTGAAGCCCACTAAAACCAGTGAGGACAGGCTGTGCCACAGGGCTCTGATGATGATGACAGAAGTGATGGATTTAGTGTAACTATCTGCAAACACAAAATCCTCCTGAATACTGATTAACTTTTTTACTATTGGCTCTCAATTTTCTACGTTTCCCTCTTTGACACTTGCTGCTGCATTTCCCACCTGCCCCTCCCCAGCTCCAGAGCCCTAGGTGTGTCTTTTGCAGAGGGATGGAGGAGGTTGGTGCTGACAAATTGGAAAGAGGTGGGGAGAGCAGGGACAAGGAGAAACTGCACAGCAGCAGAGCAGTGAGCTTCTGACAGGGTGACTTGGCAGTTCCTGCTCCCCTCTGCAAGGTGGATACACCTTCTGCAGAACCAAGAGAGTAGAGGAGTTATGATGAGGGCAGGGAGCTCAGAAAGGGCTTGGAATCTGTACCTGGACATTTTCCAGCTGCGTTGTTGATCTGTCTTCTGAACAAGCTACCCCAGATAGGGACCTTGACACAGCCTTTTGGTGGTATTAACAGTTTTCCAGCTCCCAGGACACACTGGCCTCAGGGTGGGTCTGCCAGGGACTTAGAGGTGATGCCTGCTCTGCCTAGCAGGGGCATGTGCTGAAAACTTGCAGCTCTGATCTCCCAGTCCCAGCTGAGGGTATCTCCAGGACTGCTGGGCTGCAAAATACCCCAATTACCCTCCCAGAAAGGCTGTGTCTGGTACACAAATGGGATGAGATGTGAGCACACACAGCACAGCCCTTGATTTCATACTTGGGACCTAATCACCTTGAGAAAACGAGCATCGAGCTTCTTTCCTACTTTCCCAGTAAACTCTGATGGTCACCTCTGCCTCAACCCAGCCCCAGCACCCACCAAGAAGGAAAATCCCTTTCAAACAGAACTCTTGTGTTTCACAGCAACAATGAGTTCTTTGGCTGTTTCTCTCTGGGAAAGGTGGGGTTTTGCTTCTGCCTGAAAAAGACTGATCTGAGAGTTGAAATTAAGCATGATTTTACTTTGAGTGAGAGAAGGAGGTAATAAAAGCTGATAACACCTGTAGGTAACAGCAGAATTCAGTATACTCAGAAGGGCTGCTGTTTGGGGTTGGGGGTTAGGGTGGGTATTTGTTTGAGGGTGTGTGCTCTGTTTACATTTTAGACTCAGGCAAGGGAGTCCACTCTTGCTTGTGCTGTTTTGTTTTTCTTGCCTGAACTGCAGCACTGTGTATTTTAAATTCAAAAAGTGGAAACTCCAGCACGTACTTCAAAAGATTATCATGTATTGTTTTACATTCTGTGCTGGACCTACAAGAAAGTATCAGCAATTCTTTGAGCTGTGGGAGTCCTTCCTCAGCTCCCCTGGCCCAGCTCCAGTAACAAAGTACCTACCAGAACCTTCTGTTCAGCTAAGAACTTCCTAAAGTTGCTGATTGAACTCTGTCAATGCCTTACTGTTACCCAGGTCCTGCAAAAGACAAAGACATGCAAGATTGAATTAAACATGTTTCTTTTTCTGTTGCATGTGTGATGCTAAGGGACAATTGCTCAGACAATTTCATTTACTGTTTCAGTAAGAGCTTTCGTAAAAAGTTCTGGTATTGGTGGACCTATGTTGCCTCAAACATCAGCTTGATGCTTTTATGCTTTTCAAGCTTTTAAGATACTGCTTCTGTAGAGTATCTGGCTTTACCTAGACTGATAAGGAGCTTCTAAAGCAACTGGTATTGATTGCAGCCTGCCAAAGGTAGCACTGGCAGCAGCATTAGGTGTCCTTCAGATGATCTGTGCAGAATGCCTCTCCTATTTGTCAGCAGCAGCTGCTTGAGGGCAGTCCCATTCCCATAGTTCAGGGAACACGTGAGCTCTCCTCAGCCACTGCAGTGTTAAATCAGCCGAGTTACTTCAGGGAGCCACAGCAGCAGCAGATTAGATGGGCTGACTTCTGCCACGGTGTTGATGGAGAGCACTCCAGTGATTAATTCCCCCCACTGAACTGCCAGGGTGAGTTCTGGCAAAGCAGTAACCAGCAGCTCTGTGTGTCTTAAGCTGCCACCACCTTCCCAGCAATGATTGTCAGAACACAGCCTTAGTATAGGGAATGCTAAAATTACTGTTGGAATTTAAACCCAGGTATCACCTTCTCAGGAGTACATGATGTCATTGAAGTGTGCCAGCATTTTCCAGGGCTTTTTCTATGCTCCCCTAAAGGGGACATGTAAAGGGCAAAAGGTTTCTACAAATCCTCTGAGTAGTAGAGGACTCATTGCCACTAGCACCACTGACAGGACCTATTGTAGACTCAGATGCAAAATCATAATTAAACTGAAGAACAACCCTGCAGTCCTCTGTGCATAATCCCTAGCTCTGTAATTTCTTCTGCAAAACGGACTCTTTTCTCATTAGATACAAACAGAAATGGCCCAAGTTCATTTTTTTGCATAGCAACTGAAAACTTGTGATAAACTCCCAATATATTTGGCAGTATCAGTAAGTAAGCAGGTCTGCTGGCACTTTTGTGTTCCCAAGCAGCATGTGGCCCTTAGATAGGACTATCTGGAAATGAGCTTTCCCACCACAGTACCTACACACCACACTCTGGGCTGGCAGTATTTTCTTTCCCTTCCATTTTCCTGCTTTGTAAATTCTTCTCACAGCTCCTGACTCCTATAGGTCCCTACAAACCACCAGGTAGTTTTCCTTCCATCTTTTTATCCTTCTCATCTAGTCTGAGTGCATCCTGTAAGTTCATCTCATTCTCTTTGCAGCCTATGGAAGAGAAAAGCAGACGCAGAGTCCCTCATTCACTGTACCCCAGAACTCCTGAATTTGCTGGTCTTTCATTAAATTGATCTGTTTGCAAGTTCAGGAGAAATAAAAACTACACTGACAAAAGAAGAAAAACAGTTTTTTCCACCTTTTTAAACTTCTCATAAGTTAATTACCAGTTTCAATCTATAATCAGAAAGAAGGAGGGCAAATTATCTTTTGTTCTTATTGAACCACATACAAAGACTGAATTTTATTATGATACAAAAGGAAAGAATTTGTCATCATTAACTGTAATGTTTTCGGGAAGGAGGTTAGATAGGAGACTTAGCATCATTAAAGGTTTTTATCTAAAGATTTCCTGCCTCAAGTAATTGTTCTGAAGAAGTAAACACACAGAGAGATTATGTCATTAATTCTCTTTAATGAAGTTCTGTGGTAAGTGTTGTTTTGTAGGCTCATTTGAAGAATTTTTGAAAAAATCTCTGGGGTTTTGTTTATTTACCTAATTTGTAGATGCTTTGCAAAACTGTGACTAAATAATATATTTTGTGTTCACTGTATTGCTACTTAGTTCTCTGAAATTAAATGGGGTGGCTAGTTATGGGGGTCCTTTTCATATTTACCAGCGCAGCCTCAGGAAATTAACATGGATACACCAACTGTGGTCAAAAGTTTTTAAATTATCTTTTATAAGAATTATTTCTAAGCATAACCATCTGGTCAAACTGCTGCACATATCTGTGCAGTGCTGTAATACTGTGTAGTTTATACAAAATACCTGTGCAGTATCATCTACTCAAACATTATCTGTATTCCTTGTTTAATTATTCTGAATATTCCTCCCATTCATTGGGCAGTTCCTAACTTTGCAGTGTCTGCATTTCTTTTTCTAAGAGTTAATCCACATTGTGCACATAACCCTGATTTGAACAATTTTATTCTTTCTGGGTTCCCATTGCTTGAAATACTGAAGCAGATTAACAGAGACCGGTTCCTCAACATCTGGAGTATGTATATTTTCAACTTCTGTGGGAGATCACAAAGAAATTTCAGGAGGTACTCTTGCTATCAGCAAATCTGCAGCACTTTTAACTTTGCCTTTTATCTGGTAGTACAACATTCTAATTTGAAAAACAACTTTAAATAGTCTTCCCAAAGAGATTTCTCCTCAGGTCTCTTAGTAAGATGTTTCTCTGAAGGAATCTCATGAGAACTTGTTGCCTGTTCTTGTATAGCAGGCACAGTCTATTAGAAATTAATTTAAAACATTTTCCAGAATGGAGCTGCATTCTAGCAGCTATTGGTGGTGCAAGTAATGCTGCATTGTGTCACCAATGAACTGTCTGATTAGACAATTATTTTTCCTTTAGTGTAGGACCTGATCCTCTGGCAAAGTTTTGACCCTTCTTAATTTGTGGGGCAATGTAAAACTTGTCTTTACTGACTTCATTATGATATTACTTCTCACCTGTAACTCTTTTGGAAGCATGAAAAGTTAGGAGAAATAATTTGGCACTTGCTTTCTCATCGGACTCTTCAGTGAACTTCTGGTAGGAAATCTGTAATGCCAATGATTTTTCAAGTGCTCCCATCTCTTTCAAGGTTTTCACGCACAATTAGTGAGGACATCATGGAAGAGACTTGAGTGAAGGAGGTCAAAGGAACTGTATATTAAAGGCTACATCATTCCTCCCTTACAGAGACTTTAAGACTCTGCTCCAGTTTCAATTTTCCAATTTTCCTGCTTCTTTGTTCCCAAAGGCACATTAAAGAAGAGGGAGCATTTGTTCTGCATCTGTTTCTTTCTGAATAATGAGCGATGATTTCTATTATCTGATTAGGGCTTGCTACACTCCAAATTAATTAAAAATTAAACGAAAAAAAGGAGGAAAATAATTATTTTAGCATTCTACAGTGTTTGAATACCTTGGACAACACAGCTGCTTGGCTGTGTGGTTTGGGACAACTTGGCTCTTGCTGCTGTGGGCATGTGGAGGATGCCTCAACCATGGTGATTTGGAGTAAGCAAATTCTTAGGATAAAGCCTGGGAATTTAATCCTCCTCAGGAAAAAGTTTGGGCAGTTTCTTGGGAATCTGAGCCAAGGTACTGCAGGTCCCTGTTCTCTGAGGTAAGGCTCCTTTGGAACAGTACAATATGCTCTTTGAGGTGTTTTGTTAATAGCATTCAAGCACACAGGTAGGACGTAGCTCTCCTCCCACAAAGCAAAATTACATGAACAATTAATAAAAGGTCTGCAATTTAGGGGATTATTCTGCCTGTGACTTAAGCCTGAGGAGGATCATTATCACCAGCCAGCAGAGGATCTATAAATAACCCATGGAGCTGAGTTTAAAGCATTAGTTTAGCCTCTCAGGAGGAATTCAGAGCATTGTTTAAGTGTGGTTTGAGGCAAATATTATCATAAAGCAACTTATTGTTTTACTTCACAGCAGCGAGGAAATCAGCATTTGTTATTATCAGGACAACTGACATTATTCCAGCCCATCACCAAGACTTGTGGCAGAACAGGGAGAAAGAAAGAGGCAAAGCTGCAATTCCCCAGCAAGCACCTTTCCTCAAAAAAGAGAGGGGAAGAGGATACCCTAATTCTGAAAATGCTGACTGATAGTTGTGGAAATAGGTCCAGGCCAACCCTTCACAAGCAGGTAGAGCAGGAGAGGCAGGCAGGCTCCTCTTCCACACCAGGTTCTGCACAAATGCTGTTTTCATAAAAAACTCTTCCATGTGTTCCTATAAAGGCTGTGCACACATTCTGTCTGGCCAGGTATTCTGCATCTCCCTCAGCTGGCTGGTGAGGAGATGAGGGCTTGCAGGATTTATCAGATGGTGAAGTTATTCTATTAATCTTGGTTTGTACATTCAACCCCATGCCTGGTAATTTGGTTCTTGGTTTAGTGAAAAAATGTTGCATGCCTGCCAGTGAAAACATACAGTATTTTTCTTGCTAAAACAGTGATATTACCTCCAGAAATGTTGATAAATCCATATACAAAAGCAAAGCAGTCCAATACCATGCTGCTAGAACTGTGATCCCTTAAAAATAATGCTTGACTAGGCTGGATCTTCTATTTTTATCAATTCAACATTATTTACTTATTATTAATGGCTACAAAAATTGTTTTATTACTCTTAAGAACATGTACAACCTCTCTGTTTATTTTATCTGTCTAAAGATACTGAGGCAGCCTTATACTTCCCTTACTTATGAGATGAGTTGCAAACAGAGGTTAAAAAAAAGGGAGAAAAAAAAGGGGAGAAAAAAAGGAGGCTTATAAATGGATGCCCCATCCCTGGAAGGGTTCAAGGCCAGGCTGGGCAGGGCTTGGAGCAACCTGGTCTAGTGGAAGCTGTTCCTGCCCATGGCAGGGGCATGGAACAAGGTGATTTTAAGGTCCCTTCCAAAAGAAATTATTCCATCTTTCTCTGAAAAATACCCTTTTTTACATGTAGAAGCTGTACTGCTGCACCTGTATAATAGAAATATAATAGTCCATCCTATGTTCATATAATTATTCACACACCAGCCTGTGGATATTAGTGGATAAAGCACTTCCAGTGTGAGATCTTTGTAGAGAACCTATCCTTGAAGCCTATGACTTCAAAAGATTGTGATATTAAGGTGCCATAGCTGCACTCAGAATAGGTCAAATTAGGTTGGAATGGTTTCAGTCAAAAAATCCATTTTTGATCTACACATTACACAATGAAATTAAAAAATAAAATAATAATAAGAAGAGTAGGGAAATAAGTTAGCAAGAGCCAACCATTGTCAGGGCCCTGAGTGCACTCAGAGAAGAAATTACAGAGTGCTCATTTTGTAAATTAAATCTACTTTTTCATGTCAAGGGAAAAATAATTCAAAAAAATTCTAACTTTTTAAGCAGATTTTAGCAATAAGGAGATAATTTGCAGAATTTGTGGAACCTGCATTACTGGGCTTGTGTAAGAACAGGCTATACAAATATCTGTGTGAGTTACTACACTTGATCCCAGAGAGCAGAAGTTATGGCTGGGATTATACTCATTCCTACATATCTGTGGTTTCATAGAGCTCTATTGTAGCAAAGCAGATTTTCATTTAAATGTGGTATCCTCTAATCAACCCCTGCCATACTATATTTTTATTTAAATGGTTTTATAGGTAAGAAAGCTCAATGCATAATTTATAAATTGTTCTGTATACTATTATTGGATGTATATGAATACACATTTTCCACAACCTGAGTAAAAAACATTCATTACATTTGGCCAGACCTATTGACCTTGCTGTCTCAAAAGGCAGGAGAGGAAATGCACTTAAAAAGCAGCCAGACTAAGTGGAGTGACCTGTACATATTCAGCATTTCATAATCTGAAAGACCAGTTGTATTTACTGTTACTGCAATCACAACACAAATATGTATTCCCAGAAGCATTCTCTGGAACAGAGCACAGTGACTGCTAATACAGCAGCAAGATGGCCAATCCAAATTCAGGGCAGAAGAACTGGGCAATGACCCAAATATATTTGCCTGAGCTGTGACTTGGTGAATGAGAAATGAACATTTTGGTTGATTGAGAGCAGCTCCCAGTAAAAGAGAATGTTTTATTTGCCTTATCCCCAGCCTAGGCTGATTTCAGATGTATGTCAAAGTCCTTTTTTATCCCTGAAAATTAATGAAAATTATTTAATTTCTCATGCACAGATAAAGATGTATGCATCTTTCATATCAACTACTATTTTTTGCTTTTTGCCAATGCTTTACTTAAAAGCTCATAAAACTAATGGGTTTGTTCTAATAAAAAGGAAAGCCCTTGAGACCTCATATTCCCTGGCTGCACAGAACTGTACTGATGAGGGCAAGCTTCTCATAAATCCCTTCAAGCTGAAAGATGCAGTAAAACTTAGGTTTTACCATGCTTTGGAAGCCAGGAGGTATTTGCAGGCATCTGCAGCATCAAGGGATGTACCTCTTTACCCCCATGCTCCAAAGAAACACCTTCAGAAAGCAGCAGGAATCATCAACCCAGGAAACTTGAGAAGAAACCTCTTCATGTAACTGTCTTGGCTTATTACCCACAATCTTTGTTACCTCAACTTTTAGGGTTCTCAGAGATTACTTCAGTTTGTGCCCAAGCTGTCATCAGTGTGAAAAACTACTACTTGGCTCATCATTTTCCAGCTCTCACAAAATCCTGCCTGTCCTGTGACAGGGAAACTGTTATTTGTGACAGCTTATACCTTTTCAGTGTCTTCTCTGGCTGCTGTAAAGGGAAGAAATTATCATCATCTCTTTACAGCTGCCAGCTACGATTGCTTTTGAAAGCACTTTCAAACCTTTTCTAAGGTGCAGGCAAATGATTTGGCCCTAAACTTGTTATGAGCTTAACATTTTGAGTAGTGGGTACATCATAGCAATTATTTATCTTCTTTAAGCTCTTTGAAAAAAAAAAAATGAAGCACTCTGTAAGCATTAAACATCTGTTCATATGGCAACATGACCATTCCCAGGTGAGTGCTTGCACAATGCTGAAAGGTCTAAAATTAAAATACTTCTAAGAAGCACAAAATTCCGGTGTACTCAGGTCTCCCTTCTGCACTTTGCCCACGGCCCTGCTAAGCAGTGCCCACTTGTCATGCTCATGTCACTCTGACAAGTGAAGTTCCCTGAATGAGTTGGGATTACCAGGATAGAGGAAGCTGAACACTGTAAACTTTGAATCCAAGTTGGCCATCCAAGGTGGCTTTTATACTTTTATACCTGGGACCTTTTCACTCTCTCTCTCATGTCCTCTACCTGTGATCTCCCTGCATCCTTCCCCAAGGAAGTGTCCAAGTCTGATAGGAATTAAAAGAAATCTTGCAGTAACTCTTCAGGCATTTAAACCCTCACTTCCAGCACTGGATTCTGGTAGAGCTGATGTCTCAAAGTTCTTAAAATGTCTCTAAAGTGCCTGTGATAATACAGAAAAGCTTAGATAAAGCTGGTAAAGCAATCCCTTTCAGAGCTTCCCCTTTCTGACTAAAATGCACCACCTGACCTTAGGGACCAAATGCAGGTGGCTAAACTGGACAGCCAGTTAGATTCCCTTGTTACATTCCCTAATGCAGGCATTTAGAGTGACTACTTGAAAGAGCTCTTCCTTCTCTCCATTGATACATAAGGGAGGTAGGAAGGCTCTTAATTCATTACTTAATTTAAGTTATACAGTGTGATAGTCTTCTCTGCTCCTGCTACCACTCACTGCAGGACGCTCACCTGAGTTCTGAGGCAATTTAGTAATTATGATGTCAATTGGAGGGAGATGGATTTTAAAGGCTCTTTGCCTTTATTACTGCAATACTTTTGTAGCTTGAAAAAAATGACATGCACAAATCCTCTGTGTTGCTGCATGTAGTCCCTAGGCAACAACAATGGTATTCAGCCATGGAAAATTAGTTACTTGGACAAAGATGAAAGGTTTTGGAGTAGCTTTCTAACAAAGGACAAGAGAGAAGCAGGTAAAACATCTAATTACTTCCAAGACAAGCCCCTTTAGATTTAGGGAGAGCATTTTGTAGCACTAATGGGCAGCCAGGCACCAGATGCCCTGCCTTGCCCTTTTCCTGAGGGTGTGGACCTACCACAAAGAGGACAGAGTGGAATATGATGTCATTCTGAGATAGTTATCCATTCCAGCCCTGCCTTTGCCTGTAAAAAGGTTTAAATAGGGGTTTTTTATTTCTTAATTCTGGCTTAATTCTGATAAGAGGTTTTATGGCTGTGGGCTAGGTAGGTTTGTTGCATTACACTGGCTGAAAGGTTATAAAGACAGCCACCACTGAATTGTATCTCTGCTTTCCCAAGGCTATTCCCTTCATTTTACCTAGAAGTACTTCTGTCACAAGACCACCACACTTCTCAGCCACACAAATTTTAACACCTTACATTATTATAACATAGTAATGTAATAATAATGTTAAATCATGAGTCTCATAAAAAAAATCTGTAAATCAGAGTGATGCACCAAAAAATCAAGCTACATAAAACTAATGAGTTTTTACAGAAATCATGCAACTTGTAATTTTTTTTTTTATATAGGGAAGGCTCAGAAGAATATATACATTTACTTTCAATCCCAAATTTGTGTCTGGAACAATGCCCTCTGCCAATCAGTTTTAATAAAAACATAGGATCTGCCATTCTCCATTAAGTCCATGATCCATCAAGTCCAATATTGTCCCCTCTGCCTGGCAAATGCAAGATGCTTCAAAGGAAGGCAAATTGTCTGCCATGCACTTGGCCAATTTTTCAATTTGAATAGTCCATTGTGCAAAAGCCACTCCATCCTTCATGTCAAGTCCTTGTCCCATGTGGTTGCAAATGTTAAAGCAATCAAATGGCATGAATGACCCAATGTACTGGTTTAATATTTTAATAACATTTAAGGCTGTGTTTATGCTCTGGTTGAGTCTGTTTCTCTTGAACTGTCAATTGTTTTTGTGCACAATGCTGCTTACATTCATTCTCATTACCTCTCCCATTTCTACTTCAATTCAGCAGCTGAATAAATCAATAGTATTCACAAATCTCCACAATTTTGTGCCAGTATTAAAAAATCACTTCTGATTTTAAATAGACATTAGGGGATATTTCTATTAAACAGCTACAAACAGGATGCACTGATCAGAGCCTTGCAGGAGTGCTCCACTGAATTTCCTTCATTTGAATCATATTCTGTTGCTGCTGAACTGGGTCCAGATGCCTCAGTCAGAACTACTGAGAGTTATTGCTTCATTGCATGGGGATGGCAGCACAGGGCAAAGAGGAAAGATGGGCAAAGTAAAGGAATATTAGTAGGGAACTTACATGGGAACAAGCAAGCCTTATGTGCCTTGGTAGATAAAATTTCCTGCTTATTTTTCTTCATGGGGTATACAGTCAGGTTTAACATCTGAGTATGTGACAGGGATCTTTCAGTTCCTGCAAGTCAAGGGCGTCCTTGTGCCTTGTATCCAGATTTTATTTGTGGTTTCCACAAAACTGGATGCTGATTATTTAATTGGTTCAGCATATCTAATCTAATCTAATAGGGCTACAGGGAGACACTGCTCAGGACAGTGTCTAGCAGTCCTTTCAGGATCTAATGAGCTGTGTTGTGTTAATTGTGGGAATGTCACAGGGAGAAGAGGGCAAAAATGCTGATACACTCAAGCTTCCTTCCCTCTCCATATCTACCTCCTTTCTGTGGTGATGTCACCTCTGAAGATGGTTGAAACAAACTCTTGCCTCCTCCCCAAAATGTTTCAATCATTTCCTATGTATCTCCCTGGTTTTAGGATGAGTCACTGTATCACTCTTGGCCTTTTTAGATCTTTGCTTGTGTTCACAATAATTTTCATCCTCCCCTTTTTACAAGGCAAATGTAAATGTTAGAAAGTTTGCAAGGCTCCTAAAGTTTTCTTTTTTTAATCTAATACTGCATGTTAGTTATTTTTTATTGATTACAGGTGTAAAAGGGATTCTATTAATTTGAGAACCTGATTTTGGACACAATGCAAATTTTTAAAATGCTTCTGTAAGTGTTTTAACATACTGGTTTTACACACAGGATGTATGCCTAGTGTATATTTACACATCTGATTTTAACAAGCCCTTGAATAACCTTTGGATGTCTTCAAATGAATTCTATGCCCACATTGAAGTCCACAATGTGCAGATTCCCAGTTTTCCAAAATCTCTGACTAGCCAGGCACATATTTCTGTCAGCTGTTCCATCTGATGAGGAAACCATTTGTTTCACTTTTCCCTTAGGAACTAATTTTGATGCTTAGGATTTCAATTTTTCAGGGCTTACTCTACCTCTGGTTATTCAGATGAATTTCCTTTGAGCTCTCTATTGGTAAGAAATCTGTTAGCTGAACCTGGAAGCTGAGGGGGTGGGATTCCTACACAAAGCCCTCATTGTTCCTGGCAGTTTCCACACAGTAGCTCCGGTAATGTAATGAAAAATATTGAAGGAGATGGAAATACCTCTATTATAGGCATATAAATGCTTTCTGCATGAAAGACACTTCCTTGTGTCTGTCTGTCATGTTATGACAAAATACTTGGGCTTCTACTGAAGCTCTTCTGCTGAATAAGCACCTCAGGTCTCATCTTCTGGGTTTTAAAGGGAGCTGTAGTTAGTTTACTCCTAAAAACCAGGACATGGGTGTTTTAAAAATTAATGCAACCTGTGAAGGTCTCCTGATTTTTACCTTTTCTCCTTAATTTGTCTGAGGTGCCAGTCCAGCTGGACTTGGCTCTGCTCTGAAACCCTAGGAAAATTTCTCCCAGCTTTTCATGGGTTGCTGTTTCTATTGAAGGGCAAATATGAATCTCAGAGTGATTGGAATGAGATTGATGGAATTGACCTGAACTCACCAAAACAAAGGGACAAGATCCTAAAATGTTTTCTTTCTTTCCTCAATTTGGAAAGTGAGGTGGGAAATGTGATGTCCATACCTCTGTGTCAGCACCTGGTGACACATGCTGAGGTACCACAGGGACCAGGGAAAGACAGGAGTGCTGAGGTTCTTTATCCTTGTTTCCACCTCTACAAACCTCTTCCTTCCCGAAACACACATATTAATTCAATGAGACATCTACCTGTTATTGACAGCAGAAGAGTTATTCTAATTTTCACAGCAAAAGATATTGTATCTTCAGTATGTCCTAAATTGCCTGCAGGGAATAATTTATAATAATGTCATATCTCCCATTTCCCACATGTTCTCATCTTCTCTGTCGGTTGCTTCCAAGACTGTTAGTAGCAAGTCTAAGAGGAATTGTCTCTTTCCAAATATCCTGTTTGTTTGGGGTTTTCTTCTTTTTGTTATTGAGAACCTCTCCATTGCTAGAAATTCTGGCATTTCCGGCTCCTTTTACTGAAAAATGGCTTTTCTTACATACAAGGCAGGAAACCTGTAAAAGAAGTATATATAGGATTTTTCTTTTTTATTTCATAGCACAGAAGATGGGATCCCCAGCCTTAGAGAACACCTGAACTTGGCATGAGTTAAACACGTCCTATGCTATGAAAAGCAGGGTGTTGGCAGCTGTGGCTGCTTTAATCAGACTTCAGGCTTGACCACGCCTCTGATATCAATCCTGATTAATTCCCAATGAATGTCTCTGCATCTTGGTTCAGATATAAGGTGTGGCCTCTTTATAAGAAACTTATTACCAAGAGGCTTAAGACTAACCCACTAGTTTTCAATATCATCTCCTGCTCCCCTGGGAATGATGATACTCAGTGTTCAGCTCTTCACTCTGCACTGAACAGCATTTCAAGGGTAGGAATTATTTGGTAGAGCTGGAAACATGATTTTTGCTGTACCAGATAATGAGGCTTTTTTTTTTCCTGGCTCCAAATGACTCTGGAGCTGCACAGGAGGATGTGCTCCCACTCACAGCATAACTACAGAGCTTAGCAGGATCTTCCTTTGATCTCCTCCCCCTCGTAGCTGTCCATCCCTCTGATGCAGGATGGAAAGCAGGGTTTTGGGAAGACCCCCTGAGTTGCTGTCACTGAAACAGTGAGCACCTCTGGTGGAGTGTTATCACCTATCCCACAGCAGCCCGTGGAAGGAGAGATTACATTGTCAATCAACACTGTGCACTGTGGTATTTACTCCTCCTCCAACCAGAGGAGTTTAGTGCTCTGAGGTATGGCAAGTAGTTAGGACCAGATGGTATTTATCCAAGGGTTCTGATGAGATTTAAGGGAATCAGGCTCTGAACTATGACAGAATCAGGCAATCTTTCAGTCAAAACTGCCAGACACCTGGGACAAGGGAGCTTGGAATGGTGCAAGCCTGGATGAAAGATTTTTTTCCTCCTCAGGGAGCCACGCTTGTCACTCAGATTTGTCTTTCATACCGGTGAGCTGCTGTTTAAAATTTTTTCTGCTAAGGTGTCACAAGTGAGAACATGTCTGAAAATTAAAATATATTACAATTCACAAAACAGAGTGAAAAAGACTCTTGTTTCTGGGTTTAGAAATCACCGTGAACTGCTTTAATTCATCACTTGAACTTTTTGCCTCTTGCTATTATTTTTATTATGTCCTGCTCCCCCTCTTCTGATCCCCACAGTGACTCCAATCCCTCAGTCAGAGAAAGATCAAACTGTGTCCAAAAATACTCAGACTTAATTACTTGCACAGGATGGAAATCATTGATAAGTTGCTAAAATAAGACCTACTCTGCACTCCATACATCCATTGCAACCCTCAGCCTCATTAGCTGAAACACTGGAAATATCCATGCCATAACTTTTGCTATCACCCAGCAAGGGGACAGAAGGGCAAATTGCATTCACTCACCCATATTTGACTCACTGTCAAAGAGAAAAATTATTTGTTAAAGATGTTGGCTTATGACAATAAATTTACTTATCACGTGCTTCCCAGCCCTCAGCTGTAGGCTAAGGTTCATGTTTACATTTTCAAGGAGTATTGGCTGACACAGGGACAGGGAAACCAATCTAAGGGAAAAAACTCCAGCCTTTATATATAAATGATAAGCAAATCTTAGGAAAGTAAACTTTATAGAGGTTGTAAATGACATACATTCCCCAGGGCAATGCAGAGATAAGGGAATTGATTCTGCAGTCCCTTTCCAAGTGGCACTTCTGC
This sequence comes from Chaetops frenatus, assembly GCA_013400775.1. NCBI lineage: Eukaryota > Metazoa > Chordata > Aves > Passeriformes > Picathartidae > Chaetops > Chaetops frenatus. The sequence continues at coordinate 139,722 of VZTR01014597.1, forward strand.
TAACTTCTCATTTCTACTAGGAGAACCGAAAAGAGAGGAATAAAACTTAATTGGCACTGGCTCAGGATCCTGTGGATTAGTTCAAAAGTGGTTTGGATTTGTCTAAAGACATACCCAGCTTGCCTTAGGAAAAAGGGAATTAATAGGTGCAAATTTGTAAATGTACATATAGTTGCCACTTAATGCCAAAAAAGAAAGGGTATTTGTCCATTTTCTCTTTGAAAATGTAGCCAGTGTCCATCTAATGGTACCACTGGCACTTCAGGAGCCTTCTATTACTATAAAGCAGACCACATAATACCACTGCAGCACACAGCTCTGAGGGCCTGGTTTCCAGTAGGTGATTTGACAGCATTTTATACCCACTCACTTCACATGGGCCTGAATGGCTGCACAGGGTGCCTGAAATTACAGGCTCAACTCTCAGGAATGTGTCTTTTCATCTCATGTAAAAAGCCTTAAACCATAATATTAGTTCTGAGGCTGAGATCTGCTTACAGATCAGTGACATCACATCACTCCTTCTTTTTTCTTCATGCTGATTTAACCTGTTTAGACTTTCATAGAAGTCCTTGGTGTAGGAGCTAAATGTCCTTGAAAACACTGGGTTCTTGGCAAGTAGGCAAATTCCCAGTATGAGGCAAAGAAGGCCAATTTTGCTTTCATTACACTGTTGCTATTCCCACCAACTTCCCAATTTTTGTGAAAGTAGTACACACACGTTAGAGAAGGGTTCAATGTACTACACGACCTGGATTCTATTTCTAGCATTACCATGAGTGTCTTTTTGCTTCTCTTCACCTGTCACTTCAAGCAAATAAAAACCAGTTTTGTCTCTTGAGAGAAGGTACTCTTCCATTTTTTTAAAAAATAAAGCAGGAAAATAATAATTTGGCATGTAACATACAAAGTTGTTCCACAAGGGAAAGTGTTACTAGAAGTTTCCTGGATCTTGCTGGTTCTTAAATCTAAATCAGTTGGTCTCAACAAGGAGGTCTTAGTGTCTACAATCCAATTTTCAACAAACAGGTTAGATTTATTTTCAAATTAACAGTGTTAGTGTACCTATTAGACAAGTTCTGGTAAGGGATAACCCCCAGGGCATAATTCCCCAAATGATCTTTTTCCCCATCACTTTTCCCAGTCTTACTTAAGTGCCTATCTACTCATTTAGGTGCCTCGTAGACCTGCAAGGTCTTACTGCTATGGTAGTTCAGTCTAAGAACCTGAATATATTTCCTGATGTTTTATTACAATAAATGCTTGCTGTTCTATCTGTTTGCATATTTCAGACCTTTACTTCACTCATTCAGCTTAAAGAAGCTGAAAAAGAATGGGAGAGAGAAATACAGAACTCATGTTTCTGACAGTATTTCAAGGGAATGTATTGCTGTGGGTTCTTAAGAGACACTTTGTTTCAATTTAGAAAAGCTGTATCTTGATTATTCTCTTCCACTTGAAGAACACTGCCAAGGCAAATTTTGAAATCTGAATTGTAGATTTCTCATAATTTTGAGGAGGACACAAAAATTCTGCCAGATAGTAACTGATCCATATAAACAAAGCCCTGTCCTGCTCCAATTTCCACCCTGTCTTGATCAAGTCAGCCTGGTGAAAAGAATGAGGGATTGTATTTTGACTGCAATTCCAAATCAAACATGAAATAGTTATGGCATTAAATCCATATTCTAAAAGAAAATGATGCATAATCTAGCACCTTTGGTAATATAATACCATACCTGTTATATTTCCCTGTTTGCTGTAAATCTTTTGGGCTTTTCTGCTCCTGCTGTGTCCTCAGAGTAGTATTCCTTCCATTATTTCACTCCTGTCTAAGCAACTTCCAGGAGGCATTTTTCTAGATTAAAATGACATCACTTCCAAACCCTGTAAATTCAAGTCAGCATCCACAAAATGTACTGTATTGGCAGCCTTTGGCTGTGAAGTCTTTACCCAGCTGAATCAACAGCCAGCACAAGCTTGCCTGCATTTCTCTGTCTGGTATTTCAAATTTACTCATCCTTTCTCCCGCACTTTCTGCAACTTGGCTATGTTGATATCTATCTTATACTGTGGTAATGTTAAATAGTTTTAAGAATAATTATTTAGAACATTGGCATTAATGACATCATAAATGTTTTCAAAAACATGAGCCATGAACAGAAATCAGTTTCCTGGAATATTCAGCCCTGACCAGGATTTTGTAGGTACAATTTCAGTACTCTTAAGATTTCTCACTTGTTCTGCTGTTTCAAAAGTGCAGCTTCATGCTCTGAATCTGGCACTTCAGAGCCTCAACCATACCACAGCAATGATCATTAAATTCTTACTGGTTTTTTTTACATCACCGTCAGGTGAGGCGGTGATGGCTGAAGTTTAATCACACAAGGATTCTCAGATCCCTGTTCCAATGGTAACAGCCTGACACTTCAAACTGTGTTAAATTTTCTATAAGCCATTCTACTATGACTGAGATTATTACCTTACACATTCCAATTAGAAATATTCTTATTCCTAACCCCATAACCATACAAAGTATATTTGAGATTTGTAATGGATTCTTTTTGTTGCCATACTGGCTGGTTTTAGGTTGGATGTCATGGAAATAAACAAAGGGGAATATTACACTTAATCTAAATACATATTAGGAACCATGTATTTCAGCTGGGTCGCTCTGCAGCAGTGTGGTGAGAAAGAGAAAAGGATTTGGTAAATACTTTTTACATTACCCTTGTCCTTCAGTATTAAGATTACTCAGGGAGTTATCATCTTACTCCTTGAAGGGGAGAGACGTATCATGAAGGCTTCTGCGAGGATGACTTCCAAGTCATCCTTCCAAGGATGAATTCCAAGGTATTATCAGTGACCTGGATAACAAAATAGTGGACATTACCTTTCATTAGAGGAACAGCAAACCAATCTCTATTACACAATACTCAGATTATGAAAAACACAGCCCACAGAACACAATTCAAATTAGTGATGGGAGGCGCAATGGAGGAAGCAAGAACGGAACTTCCTTAAAACTAAGAACTAATATTAAAACCATTTTCTATCTATTTCTGAAAAAAAAAACCAACCAAAAAGCCCAAAAAACAAACCAACAAACTTTGATATCTGAAAGTCTTGATCTGAGCATACATTTGTGAGGCTAGAGCATTTCTCATTGACTTTCAGCTGCACTTTTATGTTTTGTTCTCAAGGGAAATATACGAGGCAATTGAAAGTCCATTCCTGTAGCCCCCTGTAATAACACAGGACTTTTTAAATAAAAGGAATACAATATGGGCAGTACCATTTTTTGAGTCAAAGGATTCCTACAAGAATGCAAGGTTTGATGCAGACAGACTGCTGCATGGCTGAGTTCTAAAATGTATAACACTGATACAGATGTATAATTAGGTTAGACACCTAGGCTGTCTTAAATTAATAACCCCAAGCACTTCAGAGTTACAGTAGCTACACAATATATTCGTTTCTTAGAGAGCAAAATTTGCTCTATTGTGCACATAATTCCACTGAAGCTCAAAGGGCTTTTGCATGTGTTGAAAGACACAAAAAAACTACTTCCCTAAACAGTTCAAGATGCAAGTGAATTAAACTGGCAAAAACAAAATCAAATTCTTCCTTTAAAGCCGTAGCTGAGTAAATTATCTCTGTGAAACTCTTGGTTGGCTTTTCCTGTGCTTCAGGAGGACAAACTTTGTACGTACAGTAAACAACAAAGGCAAAACCTTTGTACTGGTTACAGAAAATGGTACTGAAAACAGTGTGAGCTACTAAGTATTTTACACTGATACCATTTGATGATGCTCACAAGTGAGAATTTCATTTTAGTGGTGATATGTGGATTGAATGCCCACTTTCTCTGAAGTAATTGGAAAGCTTACATAAATTTCAATTTCAGCACCACCTGAATGCAGATTTGGAATGCAACTTTGTGGAAATTTATACCGATACTGCTCCAAATAAGTTTAAAGCAAGAGAAAAATGGCATCTCAGCAGCATGTAGAGTAAGCAATGGCTTTATTACATATAGATATTATTTATATATAGTCTCTTATATATTTATTATAGATAGACATTCATTATATATAGTCTATATGAACCTACCGTTCTGTATGTTCTGCATACAAAAGCACATGGGCTCTGCCTTGATTTTAAAGTAGTTGCCCTTCTATAATGGAATAATTTTCCCTGTGAAATAATGCACCAANAAAGATCAAAAAAAAAAAAAAAAAAAAAAAAAAACAAAAAACCCCAAACCAAAAAAAAACACCTCACAATAATGGAAGAGGTAATACATCTCTGTACGGCACGAATCTTTGTGACTGGGCTCTACAGAGCATAATTATTTCTGATTACATGCCATGGGCGTCTCAGCATCCTCCCACTGTTTTTCAGCTTGGCACCATACAGAGCTAAAGTAGTCAAGCCTAAGGCAGAGACATCTGGAACACTTTGGGGAACCTCGGCTCGCCCGGTAAGTCAGTCATAAGCGCCTCTTTTTTACCTGAAAATTTCAACTTCAACTGCTTCCAGTGTGGGGCTGGCTATTTCTTTGAGCACCTGCCGAGCTGTGTGCGGCTTTGGCAGGGCTGTTGGGGGCTTTTGGGCCGTTTTGGCGAGAATCACCTTGCTGCCGGCAGCCCCCCGCTTCATGCTGATACCGGGGCCAACCAGCCCGGGCTCCCTCAGGGCTCGGCGGGAACCTCCTGAGGGCTCCCCTCACACCCGATTTGGCGGGAACAGCATTTACCTCAGACCGGCGGCACGGGCGGGCGGCTGGGGGACATTTGTAGCGCTCCTGTGGAGCGCACCTCCCCCTCACGGCCCCCTTCCCTCTCCCGGGCCGTGAGGGGCGGAGGTGGGACGGCAGCGTCCCCTCCTCTCCGGAGCGCCCGCAGCGGGAGGCGGGTGCGCTCTCGGTGGCCCCGCTGCCTCCGTGACGATGCCGTCCTAGCGAGGGATGATGACAAGCAGAGGAGGAGGAGGAGGAGGAGGAGGAGGAGGAGGGGGGCAGAGCCGCCGCCGCCGCCGCCGCCGGGAGCCCTGTCTCTTGCTCGCCTCCCCGGCACTTCCCGGCTCCCGCTGCCGGGCTGCGCATCGCGCCGCCTTCCCGACGGGCGGCGGGGTGGCCGCTGTTTTGTGGTGAGGGGTTTGTCCTCGCCAGGTGCTGTGCCCCCCGCCAGCCAGGGCTTGTGTCTTTCTCCTCCTCCTCCTGCTGCCTCCTTCCCCACCGCACACGCTGCCGGACGAGGCCGGCCGGGAGCGGGAGCAGCGGCCGCCGCCGCTGCCGCCGCCGCCTGAGGGGACCCTGACCATGTCGAGCAAGAGCAGGAAGAGCAAGGAGCAGGGGAGAGTGCCCTTCCCCCCGCAGCAGGAGGAGGAGGAGGAGGGGGCCGAGGAAGAGGAGCAGCAGCGCCGGCGCCGCGGCTGGAGAGGCGTCAATGGGGGGCCGGAGCCCCCTCCGCCGCCGCAAAGGGCTGTCAAAACCCTCCGGGAGCCCTACGGATACTACCAGCCCCCCGCTTTTGCCAGCACCATGTAAGTGGGGCCGGGGGGGATGTTCGGAGGGGGCCGCCCGGCAACTTGCCCGGAGCAGGGTTGCGGCTCCCGGAGAGTTTTGGGCCCGGGGGCGCGGCCGGCCCGTCCCGGGCGGCCCCGCGCAGCGCGGGCGGGAGCGAGAGCGGCCGCTCCGCGCTGTCCGAGCCGCGGGCGCTTCGCACAAAGTGCCCTGAGAGCATCGTCTGGCCCCTGCCTGCCCTCGGCCCTCCTCCCCAGCCCCTCGGCTTTGCCTCTTCGGCGTCAGGCAGGGACAGATGTGTGCCGGGGCAGAGAAAATTCCATCCCTTCCTTTTTTCCCCTCTCTTTTTTTCCCCTCCGGATACAGGCGTGGCTGACAAGAATTGCCCAATTATTGGCTCAGCTAAGGTTTAGAGAACCTATTGCTTATGCATCCCCTTTATCCCTATATATTTTTTAAATCTATGCTGAGACAAATCAGATTCCCCACAGAAATCTAGGACACCTGTGCAGAAAAGCCTTAGTTCTGGAGATGCACCTTATCCTGTTTGGATGTGCTCTTCCAAAATTTTAGTTCATTTCAAAGATGAAATCATAAACATCTGTCTATCTGTCTATCTGTCTAGATATATAAAGAGATGCTGCCCATGCAACTAGACTTACTGCAAGATAAATGCATTCAATTTTACTAGTAGGGATGTTAACTTTCTTTTGCCTGACTTGCAAAATGTAGGTTGTCCATAAATTATTTACTGATTTTTATAACATGCTGCAGTTTAGGTAGACTTAACCTCAGAGGATTGCTTGACTATTTTATATTTTCAGGACAACGTTTAGTTCTTAATTAAATATTTTAATTACCAGATAGCAAACACTGAGTTTTAAGATAAGATAGTCAGCATTTGTAGAAGCCTTAATTAAAATCACTCCAGAGACAACTGTAAAATACAGAAATAATTAGGGTACTGCTTAGAATGGGATAACCATAAACAAAAGTGGGGTTTACCATCCCTGTGCAGAAATTCTTCACAAATAACCTGTGTCCAGCTATCTGCACTAGTGAATTGGTCTTTCATGTGTCTTCAGCTGTCAGAAAGTTAGTTGTGCTTGAGTTACTTGTCTAGACTCCCATGTAGATGATGGAATGGGAGAGGAAATAGCGGTGGGAAAGGCAGCATAGTCATTTATCTTCTTTTTTGGAGGTGCCTGTCTTTATCTGCCAGAAAAAGAGACTCGGACATGTTATTTTTAGACAGTTGAAGCTGGCTCAGATAAATTGTAAGCTGTGAGTCCTCAGCTTCTGGGTCCCCAAGTGTCCTTCTGGAAAGGTTGGCATATTCCTGTGTTTAAGAAATAGGTATTATACCACGAGGGGATCAAACTGGAGCTCAGTTTACACAGCTCTAGATATTTGAGGCTGGACTGAGCTCTCTCTCTTGGAATTGCTCCCTGGTAGATAATTCTTGATATCCTGGGAATCTGTGAACCCAATGGGCTGACAAAAGGGCTGATGTAGATTGATGTAGTAGGAGTGTATTGAATTATTGGGGCATGGAGGCAAAAGACACAGGACTATATTTTCCCTGTTATGTGCCTGTGGTCATCCTTGGTGTAGCAGTGGGATTTTTCTCCCAGGGTAACATTCTGTGTTTGGTGCTAATGCCTAAAATCATTGTGCATGTTAATGAGATAAAGATGAGTATCAGCTTCCTCATAATGCACTCAGATGGACACATGCCAGGTTTTAGCAGGCACAGAGTGAGAATCCAATGATTTGTAGGCTAAATATTCAGCCCAAGATGTAAGGGGAAAGAGGCAGGAAGATGTGAATTAGTTTGCACAAGAAGGCAGACATCGTTGGGTTTTGAAATCTCTGAAAGCAGTAGCCAGTGCAAGGTGCCTGTCAGTGTACAGCTGGCTCCCTCCTGTGCCAAATATTGCTGGAAAAAAACAGTAATTAACCTTGGATTCCCACTAAGATTGCAGACTGGATGTAATACTTTTTTCACAGGGGACTGTACTCCCCAGTGGGAAAAAGGTGGACAAAACCTGTAAATTAAAGGTAGTAGGCTTCAGATACCTGATTGCCTGAGTCTCTCTGAAAATCACAGCATAGTTTTCTGGCTGGAGTGATAGAACACAAAGAAAGGACTAAGTTTCAAAGGAGTTTGAAAATTCTTTGTTGGTACAGCCCTGTTAACTTTGTTCTTTCCTGGTGAGATGTTTTGCCTTGTTCTGTGTGTGTACAGATGCCCTCCTGCCATCACTATATAGTCCTTTTCTTCCCACAGGAATTCAGATGGTTGGTATTCTCCTTTGAGGAGTTAGTGAAGAGTAATGGTCAGAAAGCTCTGCATAGTTTTATGGGGCAGGAGTTTGTTCCATTCCCTAAGTGTATGTACACCTCCTCCTGATACCTCATTGTAATTTTTTTTTCCATTCTTTTGGACTAAATCTTTCCAGTTTGGAGCCAGAAGTTCTGTGAGATGACATGAGGGCATTTTGGATGATGGATTATGTCGTTTCAGACCAGTGAGAGAGTATAGACCTCAGATCTTGCAGCTGGCCTGATTTATGTTCTGCTGTTCAGCTGAATTAGCCTCCCTCTTCTGGAAAGCCCAGAAAGGAGCTCATAGAAAGGAAAAGGAAGCTCTCATTAAGTGCATTTTGGATTTGGTGCAAGGACTCCCAAATTTTCTGCAACATGAGCAAACATACATGAAGAAGACACTAATTTTAGCGGTGAAGAAACAAATGTACCAGTGGCCCATTCTGACACATGGCTGTAGCAGATGGGAAAGCCTTCCTTTGGGAGAGGGAGTGGGGCTTCGGGATTGCCCCTCCAGCACTGCTTGTGGCCATGCTCAGAGCCAGGAGCTGCTTCCTCACATGGAATAGCTGTTTTTTTCTGTGACAGTAACAAATAAAACACTTGAGAGGCTTAGTTTGAGAGATCTCCAGAGTCATTAGCTGCAATGCTGCTCCTATGTATGTGCATGTCTGAACACTTCTGTAAGGCAATTATCAGTCTTTAATTTTAAAACTGGGACCTCAGGGGTGACTTTTGGCAGAACAAGAGGCACAATCTGCATCTTCTGCACGGCTGACTCCGGTGTTGTTGCTTTTAAATTTGTTGGCATTATGTACTTATCAGATCTGTCTATTACCACTGGACTGCATTTCCTTTTCAGGGCTAGAAGGGCATCAGGATCACTAATGTACTGTAGTTTAGCAGGGGGGTAAACTGCTTGTAAATTGTTAATGCCATCTTTTATTGCATGTGATAGTTCAGGGCGAGTAAGAGCCTGTTCTTCAGCACAAATTGCTCTGTGGATCTGGGAAGGCCCAGAATGAAATCTCTGTTTCTCTAGCTACTCTCCTTTCCTTTAAAATTGCTTATGCCACATGCAGTGTTAAAAGGTAGACTTAGAAACAAGATTATAAGTCTTTGGGATTGCTTTAGATAGTGAGAGGGATAAGGAAAACGGAATTCTCAGGTCAACTCTTTGTCCCATGTTTCTTTTCTGCTGCAATTCTAGATTGAACATGAGAAGGGGTAGGTAGAATAACAGAGTAGAAATCTGTAATTGAAACAGCCCATGATAGAAGCAGAGGGATTTCTACAGCTCTTTGCAGTTGCTGTGCTGCTCAAATGTCTTGCCTTATACATTCCTTGTAGGAATAACTCTGGCCAGGGAAGGATATGGTGCAATGTAAGGTCATAGTAAATCTGATGTGTGTGGAAAACAAAAGACAGGTGGGCATTGATTGTTCAGTGGAAATTTTGTTTTTTAGTAATGTTTTATTTTCCATATGAAGGTCATACATTTTAGATTAAAATGTTTGAGGTAAGAATGAACCTGTTATAAGGTAGAATAGGTTTTTGTGTTTTATTTACCAGGTAATGAATGAGTTAATTGTTCAGGGTGCCCGTAACATGGCTCTGTCTGAGAGCTTGTGATACCTATCATCAGGTAAATGTCTTGAAAGGTGATGTGCTCCTTTAGGAGCCTTGGCCTCACTCATGTGGGAGTTCTGCTGCAAAGCAAAGCTGATGAATGAATGATTCTGAAGGCTGGTGTGCAGTTCCTGAAGTTCTTCCTTCTTGCCAGTGAAGGTTTTCAGTTCCTCAGAACAGCTGCTTAACTGTTGCAGGCTCAGGGCCAAGTGAAATATGTCCAGATGTGGTGGCAACTGAAGGTGTGCTTCAGTTAACATGATTATCTCCAATTCCAGCCTTCTTTATCTCTACTGACAAATTATACAGAATAATTGGGCATTTTTCCTACTTGCTGCTTTTGTGGGGTTTTTTGCCTTGAATTCTACAGATATTTTTGTATTTTTTTTGTGTGTGTGTTCTTTCAACTATTTGAAACAGTTGGGAAAAGGAGCATCATGATTCCCATCTCTCCTTCCCTCTTTTTTAAATGTAGGTTATCAGCACCTTACAAGAGACAGGGTTGAGTATCTGAACTTTAAAGGCTTTGGAAATAAAACAAAAGTAATTAATGCACACTTAGTTCTATTTTAATCATATTTTTAAGCCTGTCTAATGGTGTTAAGAGATGCGACTTGGGATTTTGATGGTTTGATTGTTTCAGATGGCAAATAATACATATAAGATAATGCTGAAAATGGTCAAACACTTAAAACTAAAATTCTAACTGTTTTATTCATACTTTGGGATAGCTAAAAATGTTAGATGTAAGAAAAGGAAAGCAGAAAATGGAACAGAAGACCTTGTACCCGATTCTTGCATGAATTACTCTGACCAGAGCTATGCTCGCTTCAAGGTCTTTGAATTTCTGAGGGAAAAGTGGGAGAAAAGAAGGGAGAGATGTGGATGAACACAACAGCCTTATGGCCCTGTGGTGCTGCACAAGATTTTTTACTTTTCATTTTTTTTGGGATGCCTTGACAATATTTTAGTCATTAAAATACCAAGCATCATGCATCTTTATTTTGAGAAGGTATTGCAGTCACTTCAGATACATCATTTCTGTCACAAGGTTTACAGTTAAGGATATCTTCCTTATTAGGAAGCCACTCTTGAAAGGACACTCTTGAAAGGATATGTGTCTCTCTACAGAAGTCAGATGAATCACCTCAGTGATCACCCAGATAGTGGGTTTTGAAAGGAAGGTAGATAAAATGAAAATAAATGTCTTATTTCAAAATATGCTGAAAAATTAGGCAGAATATATAAGGGCAAATGTATTGTGTATTTCATAAAAGATAAATGAGATTCAAAGTGGCGGTTTAGAGTCTTATTGAAGCAAGAAGTCAGCATGAGTCAAATTGTTTTGTCTTTGTTACATTTTTAATAGCTATAACCTTTTTCTTCATACCATTTAAGTAAATGCTACATTTCTGTACTTGTGTGATTTTGGATTTTGGTGGAGGAAGAGTGGAAATATAACAGCAAAAAGACAGTAAGATCTTATTTAAAAAGAAACTATGACGAAGACAACGTATCTGGTTTTACCTCTGATTTTGTTTGGAAATAAGATAGCAGCACACTGTGGCTGTTCACAATGTGCACTCTGGGCTCAAATCTTTATTTCTGAGTACTCCTAAGTGGGAAATATGCCTGAGGTTTAAGACATTAAATCAATTCGGTGTTTAACAGAGTTACAAATCCTCTCTGTTACGCAGCCTTTTTTATAGATTTAAAGAAAGTAGTATAGAAGTGATAAAAAAAGAGAAAGAATGAATCATGTCATATTTGCCAAAGCAGTTTTGTCATATCTTTCAAAAAGCAAATAGTAGTTTGCATTGCTTATACTGCAGTGCCACTCAGGCTATTTCAGGTAGTCCAGAAATGCCAGCCACAGATAAAAAGGTAAAAAGATCAAATGCTTCATCCCAGGAGAGACCTGCCCTTGCTAATGAGTATCACAGCCTCTTCACTTGATGTGCAACTGAGCTGCCCATTTGTGTTCCCTGAGATGCTCAGGGCTTGGACTGGGTTTTAGGATGTTTGTAGCTGTGATAAAGTGATTAAGATTTTACATTTTGATGCAGATAGCTGGAAGGGCAGGCCTATCCTTACAACCTGAATGCAATTAGTTATGCCCAATGAAAACTCCTGGGGCTGGCAGTGCTGCCTGCATCCAGTGATGGCAGCAGGCAAAGCTCATCGTTGAAACAAAAAACAACCCCCACCTTCCAGCACTTAGGAGACTGTTTCTGTCTGTGGATTTGAAGCTGCACCAGTTTGGATATTTATCTTCTGAAGGTGCCCATGCAGGTGCTACTGTGTCCACGTTAATGCAGAGCCCTTCTGTGCCCAAAGGCACGTGTGGCATTTTTCCCTCGGTTCTGCCTTTTTGCAGACTGACAGGGTTTGCTTGAAAAGGGCTATTTAATATTTTGGTTTGCCCTTGGCATTCATGACATGGACTCACATCTCTTCCAATGCACTGAGGGTAGAAGGATTAATACCCTTTTCAGTTTTTCTGTCTGGCCTTTTACTCCTGTGTCTGAGTTTTTCAGCGAAGTGATAAAAATTAATTTTCACAATGCTCCTGTAAGATGGGAGCCAACTGTTCTTTTTCTAAAGATGAGGAAGAGAGGCAAACAAATTTGGAACATAAAAGACCTCTTTATGTAGTGTATATATGTATATATGTGTGTGTGTGTAGTGTGTGTAGTGTGTTATATGTATTCAAAGCACACCCTCCATTAAGTCACATTGTTTATCAGCAGCACTTGGTGTCTCCAAGCCCATCAAATCAAGTGATCTCTATCCCTTGAGCTACTAGATTTACTGATAGCTGCCCTCCTCAATATTGAGCTGGACCAGAAAAGGAAAGGGAGATTGCTGACTGGTTTCTTATTTATGTGCAGATGGTGGTGAAGGAAGGTTAGGGTATCCTGAGTACATTTTCAGGCCTTTGGCCTCTGCTCTGGCAGGCACAAATCCTTATGTTCTTTCCCCAGCTGTGATCACCTTAGCCTGATCCCACCCATTCTGTTGATCCATTCTGTTGTTTCAGACTTTGCCAGGCAGTTGTTGTTCTCCTGCTGTTGTTTTCTCCAGCTAGGCAGTGTCTGCTCCTCAGCCTCCCACCCTAGGCCCCTTTTCTTTGCAGTTTCTTTCCATTGTCACTGCTGTGAACCTCCCTGCCCCTCTCTAGTTTCCTTACCTTGCTAGATCCAGCTCAGCATCCAATCTGCCTGTTCCCTCAGCCAGTAACGTCACTGGTTAATAATTCCAGTTTCTGTGTTTGCCAAATTAGCTTGCTCATCCCTTCTTTTCACCTGTTACCCTTCTATTTCCTCCCTCTTTCTGCTTTTGCCACTGGCCTTTGTGGAGAGTTCACAAGTTCCCTTATTCTCAGTTTCCTGTAAATCATCTCACTTTCCCACATCCAGGCTTCCTCTTTCCAGTGCAGTCTATTATCCCAATTTTCATTCATTAACTCTGACTTTCCAGTTTTACATGATTGTTTTACAAGAATGTATACACAGACCCTCTCAGCTCCTGAAATGGGTGATGTAGAAACAGCCCCAACACAACCTACATCATTGCAGGAGTCCAGCTGAGTGAGAGTTGATCACAGGCTGTACTGGATGACTCCTGGTGTCTGGAACTTGTGAGCAGTTTAGCTGCAGAAATTAGCTGAACGTGTACATACTACTGTTTTTGAAAAATGTATAATTTGAGTCAAAGTCAAAATGACTTGTGAGTAGAAGCTTCCAGGTTTAACGTTTCTAGTAGTAGCTGTGAGACTAGGCTTCACCATGTGTTGCTTGGCAAGACATCCTGAAGAAAATGTGTTTTCACCTCACTTTTATGTGATCTACAACATGGTAAGCATTAAGTATTGCCTTACTTATTCCATCAGTTTGAATGCCTGTGGTGGATAATAATTACTACTGAAAGCAGTATGGTAGATGTGTTTTCATTTTATATATGTGCTAAGTGAGCTGGGAGGGATTTCTGAAGAGGAGTGATGTCTTAAAAAAGAAAAAGAGTGTTCATAAATCTTGACCATGCTAAGAGAACAGCAATGGCCTGAGGCGTTGAGTCTGTGAGTGCCTTTAGATTGCAGACAAGCAAGATCCCAATACAGGATACTGCTTGTCAGTAAATAGGCAAAAGACAAGGGACAAAATCAATTATTTTAGCCACGGGATTGGAAGTTACAAATTCCCACCGTAGTGAAAATTTGTTACCTTTTCCTTGTTTTCTGCTTAGGTACATTGAAGAGAGCCCATCCCTGAGGCGGATGACCATGATGAGGGAGAAGGGAAGGCGGCAGGCCATTAGGGGCCCGGCCTTCATGTTCAACAACAGAGGCACGAGCCTGACGGCCGAGGAGGAGCGATTCCTGGATGCAGCCGAGTACGGGAACATCCCCGTGGTGCGCAAAATGCTGGAGGAGTCAAAGACACTGAATGTCAACTGCGTTGACTACATGGGCCAAAACGCCTTGCAGCTTGCTGTGGGGAATGAACATTTGGAAGTGACAGAACTTCTGTTAAAAAAAGAGAACTTGGCACGGATTGGAGATGCCCTGCTGCTCGCAATCAGCAAGGGTTACATTAGGATAGTGGAAGCAATTTTGAATCATCCTGGGTTTTCAGTAAATAAGCGACTGACTCTGAGCCCTTGTGAGCAGGAGCTCCAGGATGATGATTTTTATTCCTATGACGAAGACGGTACCCGCTTTTCTCCAGATATCACTCCCATCATTTTAGCTGCCCACTGCCAAAAATACGAAGTCGTGCACATGCTGTTGATGAAAGGAGCAAGGATAGAAAGACCTCATGACTATTTCTGCAAATGTAATGACTGTACAGAGAAGCAGAAACATGATTCTTTCAGTCACTCTAGGTCAAGAATAAATGCGTACAAAGGACTGGCCAGTCCGGCTTATCTGTCTCTCTCCAGTGAAGATCCAGTGCTCACTGCTCTAGAACTCAGCAATGAACTTGCCAAATTGGCCAACATTGAAAAAGAATTCAAGGTAATGGTGTTTTTGTGTTTGTCTGTCTTTGCTATTGTTTTAAAGTTGCTGCTACTTCATGTTGTCCTTAGATGCTGAAATGATTCACTGTGCCTTTACTTTTTAAATTACAAATGCTCTTGTGTTATTATCTCTTTTATTCTTTATACATAAGCCTTTGAAAGGAATTTTTAATGAAATGAAATTGCTTTTGCACCTGCTGCATTCGGAGAAAATTGGAAAAATTGGAAAATGGAAAAAGTGTGCATTCTGATAACCTTGCAGCAGATGGAAAACAATTCTGGTTGCTGCAGCACACAAGGATTCTTCTTACTTACAAATGCTGAGTAATGTAAGGGCAGAAAGCAGAAACATTTTGCTTTTCTTGAGGGTACTGCAGCACTGACCTTATTCCCGCTGTTTAGTTTGTACTAATCTTGACTGATGTCCCCAAATTGTTAAGAATAATCAAAGTGGATTTTTTTGGATGCACCTTTTAGGAATGTCACGTGTTCAAAACCAGCTGTTTGACTACTCACAGTTGTTGGTCCTCTTACCTGGTTTTCAGCTGTATTTGGTTTTGTGTATCAGTGCCCTGACTTCTTGATATATTTCAGCTTCTCCATCAGACAATTAATGGCTTAGTTAACTGTTGCCCATTGCTTTTTCTAATGATTTTCCAGCTCTGCTGGATACCTTGAAAAGCACCATAACAACCACCTTTCCCCTTGTCCACTGTTCTCCCCCTGCAGCCAAACCCCACCAAAATCAAACCCCAGTAAACTTCCTGTAGTGAGAAAAGCTGGGCTTGGGGAATGACAGATTGCTCTCAGTGAGTAGTGACATTCACAGCGTTCCCTCTGGGTATAACAGCAAATTTATTGGGGTTCTGCAAGGCCAGTGTTGGGTACCACTTGCTTGCTTAATATCTTCAAAAAATATCTGAGAGAGACAAAAGATGCATTAACCTCTCCAAACAACAGCAAGCACTGCTTACCCTGTGGAGTACTCAGAAGGATTATACAACAAGCTGGAGAAGGACAGGCAGAAATTAATGAAGTGAAGTTTAACAGAAGAAGAAACCTTTTTAGACTCCTGAGAAAGAAATAGATCCTGGTTCAGCTGAGTGAGTTAAAATATAATTTAAACATAAATTTTCAGTGGTGAGAAGGATTAATGTATTATAACACATACTGATAAAGTGTAAAAGTCACCTTAAACCTTCCCTCCCCTTTCTTTGCTGAAGGAACTCACTCATACCATGCTGTGTATTGTGTAATCTGGCAAATTAATTGAATTCTTCCTCAATGTATTTATTCAGGGAAAAACGACAGATTTTTCTTTTTCCTCGGATGAAAAGGTACTCTGCCACCAAAAGCTAAATTAGGGCAAGCTGCATTGTGCTTTTGTTAGGCAAGGATGTGGATGATTAGAACTGCACAGAAAAATTACAGTGGAAATAGAAATTCATGGGAGACTCCCGTCTCACAGGTACTAATATCATGCTTGCAAATTTCATCAGAAAAAAAGTAGCTTGAAATTTTGGAGGAGAAAAGGTGAAGTTTTTTGATTTGGCTTCTCATTTCAAACCAGAACTTTAAAAATTATTTCAGTTTTTAAAATGTTAATTCCCTGCTATTTTGGGATGCCTAAAACCCTGAGAAATTCACTATTTTCACAGATTTCAGTATTTTTGGTTAGCACTTGCATGGCTACTAACCTTGCCAGGTGTATCAGATGATTCAGTTTTGGCACCTACAGTAAAAATTGTTCCTGACTCCTTGCTGGCATGAAAATTCCAGCTTCTCATCAACGTCAAAACATTCCAGTGAAATAATTACTCTCCTCATTGACGTCACATCTCTTTTTTTTCCCTTCTGTTTCTATCAAGCCTGGTAGGAGAGCTGAGTGTTTTCCTGGAGTCCCTCCCATCTGTAACTGCCTTTTCAGTGCTTTCTTTCCTATAGCTGTGTCATCTGAATGTGTTTGGCTGATAACTTGTGTGCTTTGTCACATCCCGGAGGAGAAGGCTTCTAATCCAGCATTTACATTCCTGCAGACTTCTGCTGCACTCTCCTCCAGGGTCATCACTGGAAATGCTTGAATATTCCACTCAAATTCAATCTGAGGAGTGAGCAGAATTGTTTCAGGGTGGAGAAAAATGGGCAAAATACTTCATCTGTCTCATAACAAAAAAATGGACAAATCTGTTTAAATCGTGATTTATTCTCAGTATTTTTGAAATATTAAGGCCCACAATGTTTCCTGTGCATGCTCTGCTTCCAGGATGCAGAACACTCCTACAGAAAACACTGTTCTGGATGGTTTTCCCACAAGGAACATAGGTTAAACCTGTTTAAAAACACCTGAGGGCCAAGTTTCCTGGTAAATGCTTGTTGACTTGAACTTAAGATCCATTGCATTTGCAAAGTCCAGTCTGCCTCTCTTGCTTATTATTTACACTTTGAAATTCTGATGCACAAACCAGGGTTTGCACAAGTGTACTAGAAATATGGGAAGGTGACTTAGGGCATTCATTTGTGACGGTACCTCAAGAAAACTTGATGCATTACACTGATTTTTAGGGTTTTGTTTTATTTTCCTTTTAGAAGTAAGGAGAAAGGATACAAAGAAACCACAGAACCCTCATTTTTCTCAGAAGATGCAAGACATATAGCTAAAAAAAGTACTGAAAATTAATAAAAATAGATGAGGAAACTGATGCTCTAAAGACCACCTCACTCTACTCCTTTCATCTTCAAGCTTCCTTACTTCTGTTTGTGAAATCCTTGTTTCAACCTGCTATTTGTCCTTTTGCTGTTCTTCATCTATTTTAATTATTTCTTCTTGACACTTTTGCTCCTTTCTGATCTTTGCATCTACTTGTTTTCTTCCCCTGTATTCTTCTATTCAATTCTCTCGTGGCCAGGGCAGGGAGTACAGTATTTCTCTTACTTTACTTGGTATTCTTAGTCCATCTAGTCTCCTAATTCCAGGGATTGACTGCAGGATTTCAGATGGCGTCAGAAGTTTCAGTTTGATCTCAGTCAAGACTGCTACCAAATCGTAAAAACTGGAACTGTATCTTGTGTTAATGTAAATAAGTGACCATTACCATAGTTGGAGAACTATCTTTCCCTGTCCAGTAGCACCACAAAATACTTTGCAGTACAAATATTCCCAATTTTTATGTTTTCCTGTTCTCCTATTTTTAGCAGAGCCTGGGCACTGCGGCTGCTGTGGTTTACTGAAGTTAATTGATATTCACCCTACTCCCTGAGAACTTTAGGGCTGTTACTGCCTAGGGAAAGGAGGATTTCTGGCAGTCAGAACAGCCAATGGAATTTTCCTTTGGAGTCACCATAGGAAGAGAGAGGACAAGGCAGCTAAAAAGCCCCGTGTTTATCTCTTTATACCAGCTTTCAACTAAATTCTGTCCTGTGTAAGCAAGCTCAGGTCTCCCAGCTGAAATTGCTCTGGCAAGGATCAAAAAGGTTGTAGTCCTGCTTTCTGTAGGATAAATCCCTGTTCCCAGTTTTGCTAAAAACTCCTACTGAACCAACAGAAGATGTGGACGTGCATCTAAAAGCGGAATCTGTCAGTGTTCCAAGTAAATTTACATAGTGTTATCTCAGCTGAACTAACAAAGGGTGTTCTAGCTTGATCTAGGTTTAGGCCCAGCTTTTGAAAGGACAGGGCCCAGATCCATAGCCATTAGTGCAATTATGTGCTTGATTTGCATATACAGTTACATGTGCAAACTCACCGGATATGTGATCTCAAGGTGTCCATTTACCAGATAATAATATAAATTTATGATTCAGTGTAATGACTGGGAATTAGTTGTGCATGACTCTTGAACCTGGGTGCTTACAGGAGTGTGGCTCCTGTAGCAGAACCCAGATCCCTACGTTTATTTTGACTGCATGTGATTGCTCAGTATAAATTTCCTTCGCAGTGGTTGCAAATCTTGTGTGAAATCAGCTGAAGGTTTTCTGTTCGTGTTCTTTGTGCTTTGCACACAGACCAAGATGTTCTTTGTGAGCATTCTAGATGAATTCACTAGGCAGTGCTTGATGTTATGAGTGAGAACAGAACACACAGAGTTGGGCAGGCTGAGACCCAGCTGTTGATGTGTGCCAGAGTCCTGTGAAACTGCTCGTGAGACACAGCTTTGTAATTCCAGTCATCATCGGTTGTCCTTTATGTGCTGGAGTCAGCTACAGAACCTGGGAAATGCAGGGTGTAGGCTGATTTTTTTTGATGTTACAAAGATGTTTGTGCAACTGTTAGAATTGATCTGGTGGCTTCATTTGTGTGTTCTCAAGAGTGAGCAGAGGTGATTTGGATGGCTGGGACCACAGATTGAGATTTCTGATATTCACACAACACCCTGGAGGTAGAAGGTTGTTTGAGAATCAGGTAGTGTTTGTCTGTTTAATTCTGTAAAGCCATCCAGTAGACTGGGATAAATTTGATTTGCTAATACATAGGTAAATAAAGACCTGGAGAGGGAAATCTGACAAGTTTTCCTGCTATAAGATTCAAAGCCAGAGTAGGATATTAAGAATGCACATGCTGGTTTTCAGTTCTCATAACAGCATTTGTGAGTAATGTAGGCTGTGTTTAATCCTAAAATTTGACAGAATAAAACCTCATTTGTTATATCGTTAATCTTATCTGGCAATAAGCATGACTTTTCTAAGCAAGTGGTGTATCTACCAATGAAAAAATTAATGTTTCTACTGTTATTCTACTGTAATTAGAAGAAATCTGGTAATTCTTGTGTAGCAGGCAAATATGCAAAACAAGGAAATAACTATTTTTATTTCCTAACCATTAGAAATTCACTATTTCTTCTATTTCTTCACAATTAGCAAAAGAATGAGACAACACTTTGTAATTGAAGCCTCTCCCTGCAACTGGACAGCCCATGTTCACTCATACAAAGACAAAATTTGGGGTGTGTTATGTCATAAAGCACTTGAATAATAAAAAATCAACTAAACTTTATTAAACCTTAATAAAATGCCACTTTTGGCTGTAGAATAGATACAAATAATACTAAACTGAACGATTTTTTTCCTGGTAAAGTTTAAAGTGCCTGCAAATTCAGGTGAAAAAGAATGTAGTTTCTCTTTTAGTTATGTTATATTGTTACTGAAGTCACTGCAGGAAGTGTATCCTCCCATGCACTTTGAATAGTGGATTTACAGCTACTTCAAAGTGTTAGAGAAAAGTTGATTATCAGTCTTATTCCTGTTGAATTAATGTTAAGCTGTGTCTGATGATTTTCATGGTTTTTGCTCAGCCATCTCCTTTAGTAAATACTTCCTTTAGCTGTAGTGAAATTTGTAAGGAACTCTTATTTGAAATGGGATGTTTAAGAAAGAGTCTACAAGTTCTCACAATATTTAAAAATTCTGTTGTGACACATCAGGTTGCTTATCCCTTCACTGAATTTAATCACACATCCCAGTATTATTTTTATAATTGGCTCTTCTGTCCTGTTCTCCTTGGTTACCAAAACCAAATCTAAAATAACCTCACATCCTGTCGCTTCACTGACAACTGAATTAATTTGTCCTCTATGACCAAAGGAAATAACAGGATCCTGTTTCAGGTCTATGATTAGGACTGGTTGTTTCCAAGTCTGCATTGGATGTTAGTCTTGTGAAATACAAGTTCTAGGAGTATTTGTTTGTCTCCAATAATGTTTCATTTTGATTCATATCTGAATCTGACCTGTGGGATTGATGGCTGATTCTTGCACTTACTCTAGGCTGCATTTCCCATCATTTCCCAAAATAATTTGAAACTACTGAGAGCACATTAGTTTCTCTGTCCTGTTATATAGATGCTAAGTTGAAAACTTGGCAAAACTACCAGTACAAGGAGGTATAGTTACTTAAGACAGAGGAAAAAAGTAAGGATTTCAAGGAAAAAAGTAGAGATTAAATGAAAAAATTATGAGGACAGAAGCAGTAAGGAAACATTTTCAAGAAGACAGACACCTCTAAGGGAAAAAATCTGTACCCTCAAAAACTGATTTTGAAAAGGCAGTGTCTGGAAATGAACAGTAAAACACAAAAAAATGGAGAGGCAGAGGGCTCAAATTAGTGTTTTGGTGGCCCAGTGGAGGAAAAAAAATGTCAAGAAAAGCTATGGAGTAATTGAAAAAGGTGGCTGTGCTGTTTCTAGTTGGGCACTGAAAGTAAAAATTGGTAGGTTCAGTCAAGTTTCCTCCTCCAGCTGTAGCCTCATGTGAAGAAATCAGAGGCCACATATCACATATGGAAGTTCTAGAAATCTGTTTGAGAGGACATGGACTCAAAAATGAAGATCAAGGTTTCTGCTGAAGCACAGATAGGCAATGTCACAGAGGTGGTGGGAGACATTTACAGGTATAAACAAAAGTACAAGTAATATTTCAGACATGCATGCTTTACAAAGCTAAAAATTCTGAAATGTAGCCACAAATGTTTTGCCAGAGGAGGAAGGAGATTAGAGAGATACAAATATTTGATGTTGACATAAATGACAGTCCTTGGAAAGGCTGAATAGGTATGGACGATGAATTCTCCTGTTCTTTCCAGAGCACTCTTAGAGGAAATTTGGAGTGTTTTGCCCACAAGGTTGGTGTCCAAGTTTGTCCTGTGGTTACTCTATGCAGTTACTTTGTAACCCTCTGTACCAATTGTTGGGTGTGAGAAGTTCAAGGGAAAATGGGAAGCAGAGGGTAGAAATGGAGAAAGGGGGAAATGTATCTGGTGTTCATCAGAGTAATGTGTAATCAGCCACTCTAGCAGTGTAGAATGAGCTAAAAGGTATTTGTAGCTTGGCAGGCAATTATTTCATTAGTTGTCAGCGAAGTTTTTACAAGAGTGAGGTTACTTTTTTGATAGTTCTGGTCCTGCTTTGTTTGTGCAATTCTTATATTTTCAGGTGGCTGTTGTTGCCCATCCAGGTTATTTTCATCACACTACTGTGTCACGTTCCCATGCTCTGTTAAACAGCTGCTGTTAGGTGTTCACCTTGTGTCAGAGAATGAGCAATCCTGCTGTACAAAAATTCCAGCAAATCTGATACACTCCTAACTTGACACAGTAAAAATCGAGCACCTCATTTTTAGCAACTTGCACAGGTCCTTTTTCCTCACCATTGGCTCTTAAGCACGGTTTGTCACGGGCCATTTTCTGTTCCAGAATGACTATCGCAAGCTGTCCATGCAGTGCAAGGACTTCGTGGTTGGTGTCCTGGATCTGTGCCGGGACTCGGAGGAGGTGGAGGCCATTCTGAACGGGGATTTGAACGCGGAGCCAGTGGAAACACAGAGGCACCGGGCGTCCCTGAGCCGTGTGAAGCTGGCCATCAAATATGAAGTCAAAAAGGTAACTCCTCACAGCTCTCAGATGCTCTGGCAGGAGGGCAGTGCCACCTCCTCCTTCTGCAGGTGTTGTGAACCCGTGGTCAGATGCACAGCTGAGACGTGGTGTGAGTAATCAAGACTCTCACAAGGCAGAAGGGGACAATAATGAAGGAGTTTAGTTTAATCTGCTTCCCACAGCTGAGAAGTGGCAGGAGATTTTAATGACATAAATCAGGTGTGCAAGCAAGGCTTTGCACAGTTGGTCAGATCCTTCTCCTGATTAACCCAAAAGGTATTTCAGTGGAGCCAGATTTTTACTCAGTGACACTGTGTCGTCCTGTCTGTCAATGCAATAATACCTAATCCACAGAGAAGGCTGTGTTGGTGAAAGTGTTGGTTTCAACCCACAAATAGCTCATCTGCAACTGTGTGTCATAGTGAGAAATTCCGTGTGATTTACCATGTTTGTCCCTTTAAAAAGTATTTTAAAACTCAGCCCTGTAAATGCATGGAATATGTCTGTGGCTGGTGGATCTATTCATTTCAGTTCTTCATCATTGTAGCTGTGTTTATCAGTGTTTGGGAAAGTGTTTTTAGTGGATGCCTCTCTCAGTGTGGTTTGTATTTTGTGAATGAATGTTATGCATTGAAAAATGGAGCTGTGCATCGCATATTTGACATAAATACATATCCTTTAGTTGTAGCAGTTTTCAGTTTATTGCTGTGTTGTTCTCCTCAAGATCCCACACCAGCCTAGCACAGAAAATAGTTAATACTGTGTCCTGTTGTGAGAGGAGTCAGGAAATACAGCAGTGCCTATGTATTATTTACAGCTACCTATTTATGTGATTAGCATCACTTCCATTTCTTACAGCTATTGTAGTTTCATCATCTCCACAAGAAGCCTCATGTCTCTCAGAATAAATAACCCTGTATTCTGTGGCCACCTCTTGAGCCAATCTGCCATATAAAACGAATTGTGAGCACCCTGCCAGAACAACTGGGGACTGCTGGTATTTATGATGGCCCCAAAAGATTGATAACAAAAATTGTAAACACAGATCCCAAGCAGCAAATCATCGTTTCCAGTATAGAATTGGTCTGCAGCAGATAAATCCATATTAATTACAAAAAATTAAGGTAAATATATACAAGCATTAAATTAATTTAAAAGAATGGAACAGGGGAAATAAAACCAAAGTGCATCAGTATGCTGTAGTGTCTAAATGTCATGTACTTTCTGTAAGATTCTTTAGGCTATTGCAGTTTAATGTGTACCAGAACTTTGTTGAGGCTCGTGTCAGCTTTCACGCTGAAGGCTGGGGTTTTCTTTTATGAGTTTGCTGTCTCTGGTGAAATTCACTGCTGAGCAAAGGGCCACACAGATTTGTTAAGAATAACAGAAATCTAAATACTGAAAAAAAGAGAGAATTCCTCATAGCAAACTTGTTCTCTTCTCTTGCAAGAGAGAAACTCAGAGTGCTGGCTCTAGTTCATGACAAATACAGTACAGAACCTACAAGAGAAATGATCTTTGGTGGGAGGGAATAGATGGTGCAGAGTTGTTACCATATTCATACATGTGCAGTTCCCTGTAAGTGGCCATCACAGAAGACATGGCAAGGATGAAAACGTCTCCGCCATGCTGGTCCTTTGATGCTGGGATTTGTTCCATCAGAGCTGTGAAAGATTCCAGTTGATATCCTGACTGGAACAGATTCAGATGTGGGAACTCTGCGTGGGATTATTTCAACCCTCTCACCATAGGAAGCAGACAAGGATGTGGCCTATTTCCTTAACTTTCCATGTTTCTGGCTGTGCTTCCAGGTCAGGTCCATCAAGGTCAGTTCCCTGTTGCCAGCAGTGCAGCCAAACAGAGCAGCAGGCCCATGAAATAGTTAATGAGCCTATGCCCTTTCCAGAGGAGGAGAGGCAGGAAAAAACAGATGACAAGTAGCAAATGTGCTCAGAACTTCACTGCTAGGGAAAGGAAGTTTTTAATTCTACTTAGTAATGAAACTCTTGCACTTAATGCCTTAGGTACTGCACTGAAATGTAGCCCATCTTTTAAACATAATGTGATTTTGAAGCTAAGGTTCAGACTGAAACTAAGCCCCAATAGAGAAGGACTAAGGGAATTAAGGGGGGAAAAAAGCAAAAATAAAACAAATTAGTCTTGCTCTGTATGCTGAATTACTGCTGTAGTAGTGCTTTTAGTTTTGTTCCTCAGCTCTGTCTTTAGATTGCCAACAAAATTCCAGAGAAGAGCTGACACTGGCCCAACTAATCTGCAGTTCTTGCCAAGATAAAAATCAGGATGAAATTTCCAAGTGAAATCGATAAGAGCTGGAATAAAATCACAGCAGTTGATTTTCAAACCCTAAAGTGTTCAATTGCTAGATAAGAAAGAAGATGCAAAATTCTCTTTGTATGTTGTGTGCTCGTGTATCAGAGTGTGCCAGGATCTGTTCTTGCTCCATCTAAACCCAGTCATTATGATGGTAGAAATAAATAACATAATCACTCTGAGTCATACAGAAAAATATTTACATACTGATTACTTGGTTCATGATCATGAAACTGAAAACATCAGAAGTGTTACTGTCAATTATGCTTGGAAAAGCAGCTACATTAAAATTGGGATATTTTTTCTTTTAGTGACCAGATACTGTCCTCATGCATCAGTTTTGTTCACTGGGGTTCTGATTGGAGCTGAAAGTATTAGATACATGTGATAATGAGTTCAACATACGTAATGGAAAGTAAGAAACGGCACGGAAAATAGAGTGAGAGGAGAAATGCAGGAAGAACAAGGTTGTAGGAGGATGTGAGCAGTAGGTAAAATGGGATGTGAACCCACTGTCCTTGGAGGAGATGAAGCTGCATGCAAATACAGGTAATACAGACACACATGCAACAGGGGTGGATATAGTTTAAAGCTGCTGAAAATGAAGCCAACATACTCATAACCTGAAGTATTTCCATAAAGGCTGAGTGAGGAGGGATGAATTTCAGAGCTTTTATGGATGAGAAGTGACACAACTTGCTCCAAGGGCTTGGAAGTGGTGCACATTGTGCAGTTGCCAGCAGTTAAATAAGTTGCTAAGATCCTCTCAAGAGGCTTTAGACTCACTGCCAGAGAAGAATTTGCCCATAACCCTTGGCATCTTATTCACTAAATCTTCCCTTTTTGGTTTTTTTTTTTTTTGAAAATTATAGCAGATCTTCTCTTAGTGTCAGATCAAAATGTTGATAGACCAGGGAAATAAACCGGCAGAGAGCTCTGGATGAGGTGCCACAGGGTCCATGGGCTGATTCCCAGCCCTGGGTAAAGCTCCTTTACTGTTTCTTCCCATTCCCTGTGGTAACAGAAAGAATGATGTGGATGTTTCTTCCCTCCTCTTCCCTACAGTTTTAAGCCTGATTTTAAAAATGTCTTTGTAATTTGAAATAATTATTCACTTTCCTGCCTTTGTCCACAGTTAATCTGCTGTGGGATTTGTCCCTTTGATGTCCTGAGTTGACAATGAAATTTATCTTAGCAAGAGAAGAGGCTGGGGGCATATGTCAGAATGCACAAACACACAAAAACCCAATCTCTTCTCAAATGGGCCAGGCTGGCAGTTTTTATGGTGCATAAGCTTCAAAGGTGACAGCCTAATAAAAAGAACAGAAGCAGTTTGAGTCGACATTAATTTCTTAAGGGACTTTTTTACAATCTCTTTATTTATTTCTCTTGGCCACTCCACTTTATGTACAAACTGCATTAATATGTGAAGTAACTGCTTAATGCATCACACACCGAAATGTTTAGGGACTTTAATTTTACAGAAAAGTAGATTAAAATATGAAGATTGCCTCCCTTTTTAAAGTTTGTGTATCAGTTTCAGATTGCTCCTTTTGAGAGGTTTAAGGTTCCCTGTTTTCATTGCCAATGATTTAATTTGATTTTCTTTAAGAAGTCTGTCCTGTTGTACTACTCCATGCACTTTTTAATGAGATTAGGAATATTAATAGAGTTTTGCAAGCAAGACCTGGCAAACAACAGTGTATGTAGTACATAATGATCTCTGCAGAGTACAAGGGATAATAAAATGGGTATCCAAGGTTTACAGTATTTTTATTCTTTTTTTCCACAGTATAACCAACTGATATCAGATCTCACTCTTAATTTAACACAAATTATCAGTTATCAGATTTATTTTCAAACCCTTTTTAGTGGAACACCTAGCCTTCTTTAGTCTGATACTAGTTATTGATGGGTGTATTACCAGATTTCTTCATACTGCTGTGAAAACCAGGCCACTCATCCTTGTGCTTTACTGGTGCTGCCACATGCTCTTGTGATGTGGCAGTTTCTTTATTTATTAACCTTTGTTTTAAAGGAAGTGAGACAAAACCATGATTCTTAAATATCTGGTGTTAATTTAGACCTTAAGGTGATCATGATTGTGTCTGTTATAGAACTCTCCTTCTGAATGACAGCATGTCTTGGTTTTTCTTTCTTTTTCTTTTTTCTTTGCAGTTTGTGGCCCATCCAAACTGTCAGCAACAGCTACTGACAATCTGGTATGAAAATCTCTCAGGATTACGGGAGCAGACCATAGCTATCAAGTGTCTGGTGGTGCTGGTTGTGGCATTGGGCCTTCCCTTTCTAGCCATTGGTTATTGGATTGCACCATGTAGCAGGGTACTGAATTTTATAAATTATGTGTCTTGTGCTGTTCTGGGAGCTGCTTTTCCTTTTCTGGCAGTCAACATGCAATTTCTGCTGCTTCCAAATTTTAACTAATTAATGATATTTTTAGCCATCTCTAACCTTGAGCCAAAAGATGCTAAAGGGTTTTTTTGTTATTTGCACTGTAAAGAGGGGACCACAATGATGAAGTATGAATATAAATTATTATTAAACTAAGGGAAAGAAAAATAACCTTCTGTGAGAGCTTTTTTTCTTTTTAAAATTTCTCTAGTTTGTGCTCACCTCACAGTCTCTGCTG
This sequence comes from Chaetops frenatus, assembly GCA_013400775.1. Taxonomy (NCBI): domain Eukaryota; kingdom Metazoa; phylum Chordata; class Aves; order Passeriformes; family Picathartidae; genus Chaetops; species Chaetops frenatus. The sequence goes on from VZTR01014597.1 coordinate 166,568, forward strand.
TGAAATTTATTTGTATTAGTAACATGGACTTTCTGAAAGTCACCACTCAGATTCTTTATTAGGTCTCCTCTGGTGGCATCTTAAGGTCTCATGCTGTTCCCATATAAACCATTAGCAGAACATCTGTTGACTTTACTGATGCAGAACTTAATCTTAAGTAAAATATTTGTTATCCCAGCCCTAGGAGGTCTGTTTGCCAGCTGAACCATAGAGCAGAAATTAAATTAAATGCATTATTCCAACCATGTAGTGGGGCATATTTATAAAAGAGCATAGCTGTAGACTCTTACCTTTTTAAAAATATGTGAAAGTATAAAGATGCTCCTGCCTTTCCTGATGATCTCACAAGGAAAGGAACAGCAGTTTCTTTGAAATCCTGATAGTCTGTAGCATATGAATTGTTTGCAAAATAAGTGTTTTGATAGATTTTTGGTAAATCAGATGTAGGAAGATTTCTCTGTTGCATTAATTTAAGTACATTTACTCCTGTACTGAAAGTGGTCTTTCAATTTTATTTCCTTAACAAATGTAAAGCAAAGAAATGTCAGTTTCTTTTACATTTCACTCTTCTATTTCATCTCAGAGAAGACAAGGTTTTTCTCATCTCCTACATATTTGAAGGGAACCTGATCATTTCTCATTTCTTTATTTAAATATTTATTTACTTTAAAGATAAACCTTTATGAAAATAGTGTAATTTTTACTCTCATTGTTCTCCAAAATGTCACTTACATTAATATCTTTAGTAAATATATTCCTCCATATTATAGGAATGTATTAATATATTTTTAGCTGGTGTCTAATATGGAAAATGGACATTTGTCCCTGAGCTCTAATTCCCAGTAGCAGAAACTGATGTTTTTCCTCAGTGCATACGTCAAATAAAAATGCTATACATTCAGGTCAGTTGCTGGATATTGCAATTACAAAATGCTTTCTAAAGGTCAGGAACAGGAAGGGAACCTGAGATTGTTTGCCCAGGTAGTAAATGTGATTTAATGTGTGCTGGTTTGCTTAGTTCATAGTAGCTGACCCAGATTTCAAGGAAAACAATTCCTTGAAATAAGAAATCTCATGTGGTTTTCTGGAAGCAGTTGGTCCCCTCTTCTGGTGCAGACAGACTGCCCCTAATGCTGCAGTTTTGTTCTTTTACCAGGTGCAGATGTGAATTTAACTCACTGAATTTATTTAAAAATCACTAATATTTTGGATCTTATTTTTCTTAGTCCATTTTGTGGGACAGTCGTTATTTTTAATAGATACTTATTTAATAGGTACTTATTTGGCACTTAGAGCTCTGAACATGTGCCCTGTGGATGGAATATTGCAGCCAGAGATAAGAAAACAACTAATTTTTTCTAAAGCTGTAGTCATAGAAAAGCTAATAGTACACTCTTGTTGGTAGGGAATAGGCTTTGCTAGTTGGAGATTTTAATAATTTATCTTTCCCTGTGCTTGTTTTACAAACTCTTTCTGGTCACTGCCATTGTACATTTGCAATTCCTTGGAGTGTTTCCCCTCAAACATTGCCATCTAGAGTTTATGGAATAACATGAGCACTCACTAACAGGACAACATACTCCATGAGGCTCCCCATGGGAGGCTTTTGTCTGGCATGGCAAAGCATCACAGTTGAGTGCCCTTGGAAGAATATCCTTTAAGAATGAGGTTTCTGGCTGTCCTGAGCTCTGAGTGCCCATTTATACTTCTGGAATGCCTGGTGTTTCTTTAAGAAAACTGAGTGACTGCTTTCATTCTGCCTTTGCAGTTTGGAAGAATTCTTCGAAGCCCATTTATGAAATTTGTGGCACATGCAGCATCCTTCATTATTTTCCTAGGCCTGCTGGTGTTCAATGCTTCAGACAGATTTGAGGGCATAACAACGCTGCCAAATGTCACTGTTACTGATTACCCCAAGCAGATCTTTAGGGTGAAGACCACCCAGTTCACCTGGACAGAAATGCTGATCATGGTGTGGGTTCTTGGTAGGTATATTGCCCCTTCATCTTACTGTCACCTGGTTTCCTGCAAATAGAAATTCTTAGAGGGAGGAGAGAAGCCCAGGTCCCAAACCTTTCATCCAGCTGTTGTGTGCAGCAACTAATAAACTCTAATAAACCTAATAAACCCTTAGGGCAAGTAACAGGGCATTAGAACAGATTTTGAATCATTTGTATCTCCTGGCTTAAGCACTGCTTTATCTTGAACTGTGGGAGTATGAGGATCCTTAGCATGCTGCCTTTTGGGAGTTCCAGCCTATACTCTTTATTTGACAGAAGGCAAGGACTGGGATTTTCCAATCCAGTGTGTGGCTGCTCTGAGTGTGGTTGGGATGTCAGCAGCAGTCCCTTCGAATTATGCAGTCAGGGAAACAATAGAAAGGTAGTGGGGTTGTGATTTTGTTATTTGTTGGGTTTTTATTTCCCCTGAGAAACTTCTTTGAATCAAGGAAAAAGTCTTGATTCACAACCACTGCAACTCAAGGTTGTGGTGAGGCTGTGATCTGAATTAAATCCACATAAATTAATTTCTGAGGAGAAGTTTCAGTAAGAAAAACGAATTACACATAGCCAAATTCCACTTCCTATGCTGAAAAGCATCGTATTCTGTGAAGTGGAAAAACAGTAGTGTAATAGTGCCCTTTGTATTTAGTCACCTGTGTTGTTGGGTAGTTGTGTTCCTGTGGAGAAATTAAACCCTCTCATTCAGAAGTGGTTTAGGAATGTAAATGGTTAAGAAAGTAAGAGGACATTTTTTTCCCACACACTATTTTTCCTCCTTTGGAATTACAGAAGTTTGTTGTTAGGCCACAATACTTTCACTGCAAAGTCAGGGCTCTACTCTACCCTATGTGGTGATGTCTGAACTATATTTCCATTAATTAATCTCAAATAATACTTTGCTATCTGATCAACCCTGTTGAAACTAAGAGGGAATAACTTAGTCAAGGGGATGATGGTGCTGTGATACTGAGAACAAGCGAATCTCTGCTCCACTGGTATCACCAACTTCCATGAAATGGGAGACTGCAGGGAATTTAAATGAAAGCAGTTTGGCAAACATTGCTGTTCTTTTTCGTTTCTTGTTGCAGGTATGATGTGGTCAGAATGCAAAGAGCTGTGGCTGGAAGGACCCAGGGAATACATCTTGCAGTTATGGAATGTTCTGGATTTTGGGATGCTGTCCATTTTCATTGCTGCTTTCACAGCCAGGCTCCTGGCATTCCTTCAGGCCACAAAAGCACAACAGTATGTGGACAACTACATTGAGGAGAACGACCTCTCTGAGGTCACACTTCCTCCAGAAATTGAATATTTTACTTATGGTGAGCTTAGTTTTTCTGCAAAACAGATCTGACCGTAGGAAAGCTTGAAGGATGTATTTAGAAGCCTCTCTTTACCCAGAGCTAAATTTGACCCCCTTGATTTTAAACATTTGGAAGTTTTATTTTATTTGTGACTAATTGCACAACAGATAAAATGTTGATGTGATTCTTTTATCTTTTTTTTTTGTAAGTTTGATAGTTATTAATATTCATAAACATCTATCAACATTTCCTCCTGAAGGAAGGATGCTGGCCCTGTGAAGGTCTGCTTAAGTAGAGTAAATGTACTAAATACTTACTGCAGTGCAAAAATTGTCAATAAAGGTGTGATTAATCTGTGTTTGCAACACAAGAAAATGCTGCTGACAGTGTATTTTAGGATGTGCTTTATGGACTTCAATATATTTTAACAGCAGACTTGGTTTTGTTATTTACCTTAATTGCACTATAACCAATCTGAACTTGTGCATATGTAAATACACATTTAGAAACACAGGTATTTTGATAAGAAACACATTTTAATTCAGAGTGGCTCTGCTAAGATAGTGTATGAATTCACATAGTAATGTATGAATTTCTGTATAACTCAATTGTTTCTGTGCACATTGTGTGTAAACCCACAATCCTATTTCTTTTGAGGTAATTGGCAAAAATCTTTATGATCACTATGGGAACTAGGTTATATCGTGCAAGAAGGAAAAGCATGCTGTGACTAATAAATGAAATTGTTCATCAGGCAACACTTAAGTTCCCATCAATAAAACACCAAGTAGGAATAAATTTTCCAGCTTCGGTATAGTGCTTTTTAAGATAGCTAATATAGCCACATTAAGAAAAGCAATAAGGAATCAGTTATTCTATTGTTCAGGTTAAAATGCAAACTGCAGAAGAAAATGTCATGTTTCTTCAAGTCACTTTTCTTCTAGCAGAAGGTAATGTAACTTATATTCATCATTTGTGACTTAAATGAAATAGGAATAGAGCAGCAACTATTAGACTCTTCAAATACTTGTCTCAAATAAATTCAGACATGTTAATGGAAAAATCCTATCAAGGTTTATTCCTCAGCATTGTGACATATGAGTAACCCCTGTATTTCGTATCTTCCAGCTAGAGATAAATGGCTCCCATCTGATCCTCAGATAATATCTGAAGGCCTTTATGCAATTGCTGTTGTTCTCAGCTTCTCTCGGATCGCATATATCCTGCCTGCAAATGAGAGTTTTGGGCCCTTGCAGATCTCACTTGGAAGGACTGTTAAGGACATCTTCAAGTTTATGGTCCTTTTTATTATGGTGTTTCTTGCATTTATGATTGGAATGTTCATACTGTACTCCTACTACCTTGGAGCTAAACTAAACCCGGCCTTTACAACGTAAGTATGAGGTTTCATTGTAAGTAAAAAGCCAGTATGAAACTTCCAGGTTTTTCACTAAGATAACAAAGTCTGTGAGATATTGTGTGCTCTCTCTTAGCATTAAAATAAAACTGAAGACCTTAGAAAGCAGAACACAAAAGACCAATTGTTCCCTGTCTGTACAATGGAAGCTTTCATTTCAGCCTAAGATAATTTCACCTCTATGTATGTCAATCATGCAGACTTGTGGGCAACCATTTGGAAGAAAATATTACTTGATATAAAATACCTTTCTAGTTCCTGTTGTTCTGCATGTATTGTTACAGCTCTATTAGCTGTGATGGATAGGTGGAGCAGAGAGGAAAAATGAAAAGTGCTGTGAAAAATGCTTTCTTGCATGTTTGTTGTTTTGATCAGCGCTCTGATTTGCAGACAAATTAATTGAGGTTGTTTATCAGTCACTGTAAACACAACTCATATATTTGTTTGTGTTGTTACTAATAATGCCTTCCACCTTTTTTTTTCCCTATAGAGTGGAAGAAAGTTTCAAGACCTTATTTTGGTCAATATTTGGCTTGTCTGAAGTAACCTCTGTCGTCCTCAAATATGATCACAAGTTCATTGAGAACATTGGTTATGTTCTTTATGGCATATACAATGTCACAATGGTGGTGGTTCTGCTCAACATGCTGATTGCTATGATCAACAGTTCATATCAAGAAATTGAGGTGGGCTCTGTTCTCAAGTTGTTCTCTCCTGTTATGCTGAAAAAAGGGTAGAGTTAATAGGAATTGTTTCAGTGATATGCAAAAGTACAAAGAAGAGATTACCACAGTAAAAGCCATCACAAAATGTATAAAATAGGGCTGGACATTATCTAACAGCTCAGCAAAGCTGCAGAACCTCACAGGATCTAAACAAGTTTACCTTATGCCATGTACACATTATATTCAGCATCCAACTCCAATTAAAAAACAGATCAGAAAATGTAGTTACTTAAATGAAGATACTTGGGTTTCAAAAATAAATCTCAGGCTGCTGAAATGAAAGTAAAAATGTATTTATAGTGCCAGCTTTCCAGACCATGAGTTCAAAGGGTACATTCACACAGATGCAGGCACACACCCACACAAACAGGAAGAAGGATTATCTAAGGCATAGTGTACAAATGGATATGTCATTCCCAGTCTTTTCAATGAGTTCTGGGAAATGTTAGGGAATTCAGCAGGAGAAAACTAGTTATAATCCAGCCTCAGAATACTTCAGTAAGAATGTATTAGGACAAAATAAGTTTGTCAGTATTTAAGACAATTTCTTCATGACCACAAAGTTTGTATTTTCTATACTCCATTATAAATCAGAGTTACTTGTCCTGGTTATGTAAAAAGCTGTGAGCACTACCATTTTAAGCCATTTTTTTGCCTTGAGTCTAATACTTCAACACTTGTGCAAGTACCAAACTCACGTGACCACTTCAATAAGAAAAACAAGACTTGAAAAACCCCTGAAAGCTCCACTCTAAATAGCAGGGAGTTTATATGTTGGCTTTCACTCAGTGCAAAAATTATGCTTGTTTAAATGCTTCATGTGTTTGAACTAAGTAGTCTCAATGAAATGTTGCCATAAAGAGACAACTGAAATTGGGTTAAAATAGACTAAGCAAAGTGGCTGCATTTTTGCAGAGCTGCTGGAAGTCTTACTAGCAAGAAAATAACATTTTATGTAAGACCAGAAAGATATTTCAAAGCAGTTTCATTTGAAAGAAGCTTTGCATTTCATAAAAAGCAAGAACATAATCTGTTTTTATCTCCTAACACAGGATGACAGTGATGTAGAGTGGAAGTTTGCTCGTTCTAAACTTTGGCTGTCATATTTTGATGATGGAAAAACATTGCCTCCACCCTTCAGTCTTGTACCAAGCCCCAAATCTTTTTTCTATTTCATCATGAGGATCATTAACTTTTCTAAGTGCAGGAGGAGACGGCTACAGAAGGACATTGAAATGGGAATGGGCAACTCCAAATCTAGGGTAGGTTCTGAGATCTTTTCATTGCAGTGAAGAATTGTGTCCAGCATCTTTTTCTTTTAAGTTTCAGGCCATGGTCCATGCTTCTGATGATAGTACAGTAATTAATCATTTATATTAATAAATCTCTATTTCAGACTGCATAAACAGTCTGAAATAAAATATGTTTTTTGCATAAAACAAAAAATAGCTATAAATTTTTAGAACAACAAATTCCAGTGTCTGCGAAAAGACAATGAAAACAAAAATTGCTGACTGTTCGAAGATGCAAATAATTCCCCCACAAGGAGTTGCTTGAATATTGATTAAAAATACTTTAAGCCTGTTTCCTCAGAACAGGATGGCTAAAATTCTCAGCATTAAAAAAANATAATTCAAGGCCATCTCATTTTTTTAAGTAATACTCCAATATAGTAAAAGATGGAAACATGCCCAACATGTCTAAAGAAAAAGAATAATAGAGCTGAACCCGAACTATGAATTCCCTAATTTATTTTAATTTTATCTTATTTCTTCCTAGTTAAACCTCTTCACTCAGTCGAACTCCAGAGTTTTTGAATCCCACAGTTTTAACAGCATTCTCAATCAGCCAACACGCTATCAGGTAAGTACATAAAGTGGTCACTGCCCTGAGTAACAGAACTGTGAGAAGGTTCTAGCAGAATTTTGTGTTTCAAGTACATTTTGCTTTCATTTGATAAAGAAAATCTCCTGTAGAAATCAAGCTCTAGGATGCTCCTTGAAGAAAAAAACAGTTACTTTTTCAAGCGCCATTATTTGAAGCATTTGAAAACTAGCTCATACAGTACTTCAAATTTGTCTTTGATGTCCCAGTTGGGAAAGAGTGAGGAGCAAACATCTGAAACTGGTTTTTGGGGAAGGGATAGGAAAGCTGACTAGGTTGGCTGCTTCCCTTCCTTTCTCAGCATGTCCCCAGAAAAGCCCACGTGAGGTAACTGCTTCATCTGGGGCAGTTCATTCTTTCTCTTAGGCAGATGTGACAGAGAGAGCTAAGAAAGAAAAATGAACAATGTTTAATTATATAATCTCACCTGATTATATAACTGTTTTAATCTGGCAGCAAATAATGAAGAGACTGATAAAACGTTATGTTCTGAAAGCACAGGTGGACAAAGAAAATGATGAAGTCAATGAAGGTAAGAAAGAGACTGCAATATTCAGAGATAATTTTTTTCATGTTGTATTAGGAACCAGTATTACAGTGATGCATGGGGGTTTTGAGTGAAAAGAGGGATTATTTCTATTTCACATGCACTGAGGCTCAGATAGTAATGGAAGTATGCTCATGTCATCAAAAAAAAATGGAAAGGTAGGACTAAAGAAGTAGAACTGAGAAATATTATGGTCCCCATTTTACAGATAGAAAATGAGAGCACAGACATAATGCCCAGATGAAATCTATGAAGGAGCCACTAACCGTGTTCACACGGAGTCCTAATCAGAGTTGCAGGACATCTTTCTTTCCATTTCATTCAAGTGAACACACAATTAGACACATTTTACCACTTTACACCATGAACTTCTTGTCCTGCCTTCCTTCATAAAGCTGTGAGGAATAATCACCTGTGAAGCTGCCCATCATTAAACAAAGCTCCACAGTCAGCTGCCTGGTGATAAAAAAGGACAAAGGTGACCACTATTTTAGTGGGAGACCTTTTGAGAAACAGTGGATCTGAGCTCCCTGGCAGCTGTGAGAGGTGCAAGCTCCAGGTGCACACCCTAACTCACCACTGGGATGAGATTACAGTACATGTTGCCCTCCTTCTTCCAGCCTTCCAGGAATGAAACACAGAGCTGCAGTCCAGCAAGGAAATGCTTGTTCTCTGGGCAGATCCCAAAACAAAAACTCTAGCTGGAATGTTATAAAGCAATATAGTGATGCAGTGATGGACAGCCTGGGGTCAGGAGAGATTTTATTGGCATGGCAGCATCAGGCAGCTGCATGCATGTGTGATGTGAGGGGCCTGAAAAGGCTGCTCAGCTCTCAGCTAAGGCAGCAAGGCTTCTGTTTTGCTCCTTAGTTGCTTTCTGCTTACCTATAACTCTCTGCAGTGGGAAGCAGGGAGCAAAAAAGATTAAACTAAATCCCCCTCTGTGCCTTCAAAAGGCAGCATTGTGCACTATTACCCTGACACTTCCCCATCCTGTGTGGCTATACAGAGCTGTGATTGTCAGTGACAAAAGCAAAAAGGCTCCTAAAAGTGAATCCTCTAAGTGTGCTGCTCTCCTGAATTCCCACTGCTTTCCTTCTGTTCCTGCTCTGTGATGTAGGAAAACATCTACCTAGTGACTGATCAAAAGACTGTTCTGTCAGCAGCCATGCCAGCCCTTTCCAGGTCCCTGATTCCACTTTGGTGTTTGCAGAGATGTGTTTAAATTAGCAAGACAGTGCAGAAGAATCAGGGTTTCCTGACATCAGAGTTCTGGCTTTGGCACCAGCTTTTGTAGAGGAAAGTCCACTTTGGGCAGGGCAGGTAACCCTTTAGTTTCACTCTTCAGCTGCACAGCTGAGCCAGTGGTCTGTGTCCTGAGCATCTCATTGCCACCCAAAAATACAGACCTGGCCTCTGAAGAAACAATTTTTGAAGCCTGCTGTACCCTACATAGAAAACATTGGCATTTCTATGTACTACAACTACTTTAACAAAAGTCTGGGGGTCTTTCCCTGTTCTTCATCACTAGAGAATTTAGGTGCATCTTCATACTCCTGTATTTCATGCATGACGAATCATTTCCAGATACTATGCAGGAGTTCACATCCCTCACACTTGGTGGAAGAAACGTACTTGAACGTTTTAAAAAGCTTTTGCTCTTGAACTGAATATCCTTCAAGGGAAAACATGCTGCTGCTTACTACAGGCCTGACCTTGACAGCTGCTTTGGTTTAAATACATTTTGTGTATTTGTGTCAAATTGTAACATAATGTTAAATTGGTTGACTTTTTCTAATTCCAAGGATGCTGGTAAGGAAGAGGAGAGAGACTCAGAAGCTGTGAGTTTTACTGCCAGCTCTGCCACACTTTTCCTTCGTGATTTTGGCACATCCCTTCAGAAAAAAAACCTCTTTTCCTTTTCTCTCTAAAAAGGGGATACTAATATTTACCAGCTCTTCAGCAGTGTTGGTGTGATTAATTCATTAACCTTGGTACAGCCCTTTGGGAATCTTTGGTGTTCTGTATACATGTGGAGCACAATGTGAGACCCCAGTGGACTGTTAAAATTCCTTTGGTACTATTTAGGGATGGAGACAGATCTCACTGAGAATGAAGAAGAGGTAAATCCTCCCGACCCATCCTGTACCTGCTCTCATGAACATTTTGGGATGATAATCTGAAACAGGCACTGATGTGACTTAACAGAAGAGTATTGACTGAATGTTAAACTTTGCTAACAAGTGTTTCTTTCCATTATTAATGCAGGTGAATTAAAGGAAATCAAACAAGACATCTCCAGTCTTCGCTACGAACTGTTGGAGGATAAGTCCCAAGCAACAGAAGAGTTGGCAATTTTAATACATAAACTCAGTGAGAAACTAAATCCTAATATGCTGAGATGTGAATGATTCAACAAAGGAACCGTGGCTTCAACTACAGCACAACTATTTATTGGCAATAATATTTCAGTATCTTATACTTGAAAAAAAATGTATTGTAGATTTTTAGCACTAAATAACTTTATGTACAGCTTCTCTGGAATTTAGTCATAGGAACTTTTATTAACTCACCACAAAAAGATTGCTCTCTTCATTTTAATTGTCTAAAAGCAAGAACTATCATAACTTTTTTTTTTGCATTTGTGCATTAAAAAGGTATAATGGTATCAATTGCTGATATTTTAACAGGTTTATGACTACATATGGAGAATTCTTTGCACTAAATTTGCAAGACAAAAAATTAACAGATACAGCATAATACTCTGTTCCTTGCAGTGTCCAGGTACAAAATAGGATTTTTCATACTACAATAAACCAACTAGAGATGAGTGGAGGATTACTTGAAATCTTTGTTCTTTATTAGTGGTGCTAGTAACGCGTGTAAGCCCAGGACTCATGGTTATGACCACAAGGAGTTGCTGAGAACCAGGTAAGTGGGGATGTAAAGGCAGCGGCACAATTTAACGTCCGGGTATACACGTACCCGCACCTACCCTTTCTTAATTCACTGTATTAACTCTGCGAAGAGTAAGGGTTGTTTTTTCTTAAACTCAGACTCCGTGCAGGGCTGGTATTATTGGCTTCGTTGTTAAATAAACCTGCCCGGTTAAACCTCCTGCCCGGTTCGGCGCCGAGCCTGGGATTCCCCTCAGGGCCCTCCCCGCCAGAGCCGCCCCGAGGCGCTCCCGGCTCCGCCCTCCCCTCGCCCCGCCCTCCAGCGCGTCCTAACCAATCGCAGCGCCCGCCAGGCCTCGGCCCCGCCCCCGGCTGCGCGCCCAGCCAATGGGAGGCCGGCTGTGCGCGGAGGTTGCCGCGGTGACGGGCGGCGGGCGCGCCGTGCCCGCGGGAGGGANGCGCAGAAGACGATGAGGCTGCTGCCCGCCTCCGGGAAGAAGGCCACGCAGAAGGTACCGACCGCCTGGTGCTACCGCTGCCTCTCCTGTCCTGTGCCTCATCCTGTCGTTAATCATCTCCAGAGTTTCCTTAGATATAGGACGTCACATGGACAGACTCCGCAGCCCCATTTTGGGGGTTTGGAAAAGCTCTTTTTTTGGAAAAAAATACAAAAAAAAAAAGATTTCTAAATTTGTGATTGGAAAGCTTTCAGAACCAGGAACGAATTTTTGTCGTTTACAGCGCTGCTGAAAACACAAGCTCTTCCATATTTCTCTATTTTGTTTTACTAGCACTTAATTCGAGAGGAAATGGCCTGAAGCTGAGACGAGGGAGAGTCAGATTAGATATTTTAAAAAACATTTTACTGTTAGGATGGTCAAGTATTGGAATAGGCTGCCCAGGGAGGTGGTGGACTCACCATCCCTGGAGGTGTTTAAGAGGTGTCTAGATCTGGCACTGGGTGCTGTGGTTTAGTAATAATGGCAGCTTAATGGTTGCACTTGATGATATTGAAGGTCTCCTCCAACCCTGATGATTCTACAAAATATTTATTTTCAAGGTTTTTTCTTAATATAAGTTCAAATTAAGGAAACCTTGTTAGTGAAACTCAATAAAAATAACAGTGCATTTTTTTTCCTTCGATAATAAAGCCTCAGTAATGAAACTGAAAAATGAAAATGCAACTCTTCCCAAATATGCCTTCACCTCATGGTTGCCAGTGTTTACAAGTAGAAGCAGGAAAAGGATTGTAAATGCATGTACTTGAGCTGTTCCATGTCCTATCTATAGCATTTTATATAGATCTTTAAAGTATACTCCCATATGTGATTAAGTATTCTAGAATTTTGAGTCCTTAAATATGTGAAAATATCATTAATTTTATAATAGAGGGACTATTTACAATAGCATGTAGTGACAGGACAAGGGGGAACGGCTTCAAACTGACAGAAAGTAGGCTTAGATTAAATAAAAGGAAAAAATTCTTTCCTGTGAGGGTGGGGAGGCCCTGGCACAGGTTGCCCAGGGAAGCTGTGGCTGCCCCATCCCTGGAAGTGCTCAAGGCCAGGCTGGATGGGACTTGAGCAACCTGGGGTAGTGGAAGGAGTCCCTGCCCATGGCAAGGGGTTGGAGCTGAGTGAATTTTGAGATCCCTTCCAACCCAAATCATTCTGTGATTCTATGAATACAGGAAAAGCATTATTTAAAAACAAAGTTGTGTTTGTAATAAAAAATAACAATGTATTATACTTTTGAAGGTGGTTGTTGGAGATCAGGATGGGGTCGTTACATGTTTTGGCATAAAAAAGGGAGAAGCTGTGGTAAGTGGAAATGCTCCATTTAAAATTTTATTTTTGAAATGTTCCTCCCAGAGAACTTTGAAAGTCCCTTCTTTATTGACATGGCAAACAAGATGCCTGTGGAAGGTGTGTAGGTAGAGCTATGGACTGATCCCTAACTGTGGTGAGGGCATGCTGACCTCATGCCTGGTCATGCACAGGGTCCTCCACAGTTACAGAGTCAAACACTGATGTGGATCATCATGAAAAAAGTAATTTCCACACCTTTTGCACTTCATTTAAGTTGGGCTTAAGCCTGTACACATACACAGTTACTGTAACAGGACAAAAAATCTCCAGAGATTCATTAAATCACTCTAGGCATTTGGACAAACCGATGGCTTTTTATGCCCAGCTCAATAAAAAATTGTTATTTTCTTTCATGGGTTTTCCTTTGTCCTCCAGGAAGTTCATGGTTAGTTCATAAGGTTCCTGTAGCAATACAAATAAATCTTTGTAGACTTATGGAATAAGAATGTAACGTGAGAGGGAGGGAGTGTGTGTGTGTTGTTCTTTAAAAAAAAAACAAACCACAAACAAAACAGCTGACAGCAGTGCTGAATTTTTCCCATGGATGAAGAAATAACACTGAAGTAATGAAGTCTTAATTTATTAGATTTTAGAGCTTTTTATATTTATTTACTTTCGAAATACTCTCTGATTCTGAAGATAAATACACAGATTATTTTTGTCTGTGTACGACACATTGCTTCTTAGTTTTGCCAGACATTGTAAAGCAAATTTATTATCCTTAGGTTAAAAGATTATCATAAATATGATATTGTGATGATGAAAATTGCTCTTCTGTTTACAGCCAGTGTTCAAGACGCTGCCAGGACAAAAAATCTCCAGACTGGAGCTGGGAGGAGCTCTTAATACACCACAAGAGAAAATTTTTGTGGCAATAGGATCAGAAGTTAGAGGCTTCACTAAAAGAGGGAAGCAGTTTCTTTCCTTTGAAACTAACCTTACTGAAAGCATCAAAGCTATGTATGTATGGTATTTCGCTTTTTTAAAAAATCTGTAGCAGATTTTTAGTTTATGATTTTATGCAATGATTTTATGCAATAATTTTAAGCATATTGTGCAGGCGACACTAAGTGCCAGTCCAGCTTCAGCTTGTGCTGTGACCTGTAGCAGGAATTTGGAATATCATTGAGAAGTTTTGGAAGTGTAGGGGGAATTGGGAGGTGTGTGGAAGCACTCACAGCAGTGCAAAATCTAAGTGAGCAGAGCTGGGGTTAGTGCCACAGTGTGTTCTGTCCACATAGCTCCTGGAGCAAAATGGTTTTTTGGATTGTGTTGTAAGATGCTGCCATAGACAAATCAGCTTGAGAAGAATTGATATCATAAAAAATACAGTAATGAAATTTCTATAAGGATATTCTTAGGGATTTACCTGAAGACAAAGAAGAAATGTGAGAGTTATAGAAACCATGTGGTTTTAATATTTATAAGGAACCTTTCAAGCTGGAACAACTTTCAGGACCCCGTAATACCTTGGAGCTGCAAGCAGAGTTAGGCATGAAAGTCTAAAAGCATAAAAGACTCTTGCTGCAGCAAGGTGCTACAGGAAGTGTTTTCTTTTCCTCAGGTACATTTCAGGAGCTGATCTCTTCCTCTGTGCAAGCTACATCTATAACCATTACTGTGACTGCAAGGACCAGCACTACTTCCTGTCAGGAGATAAAATCAATGATGTTCTCTGCCTTCCTGTAGACAAAGTGAACTGCACCACACCAGTGCTTGCCTGTCAGGACAGAGTCCTCAGGGTGTTACAGGTTAAAATACTTCCCTCTTTATGTTTTATGTATTGATGCTATGGAATTGGGCTAATTATTAAGGGAATCAGCATATCAGCATGGCTGGAACATCATAAGGATCAGTGTATTGTGCCTTACTTGGCTGTTGCTGCTGGTGCATTCCCTTTCTGTTGTTTTTTTACAGGAAAATCATGGTAAACTTGCAAAAAATGAGGCTTAATAAAACCACTATAAACAGGCTTTGGAATTCATAGGTGGAAGCAGATGACAAATTGGTCCCTTCTAAGTAAAAGTGCTCACATACACATTTAATTTCCTTAAGTCTTTATCACTTTGGGAATTCTTGCTCTCATAAATTACTGTTGCGACGAGTCTGAATGATGTTAAGTGGTTTAACAAATGAAATTGCCACATGAGTTCCTGGATCATTTTTAATGATAACAACACATTTCAACAGCGTTATGTTTTATTTCTACAAACTTCACCCTGGTTTTGGCTTAGAAGTGGTTCTTCCATAGGAGTCTGAATAAGTAAATCTTACCTGTTAGTATGATCCATAATTTTGTCATTTTGGGGCTTTGGTTTGGTTTGTGGCTGGTGTTTTGGGGTTGTGGTTTTTTGGTTGTTTCGATTTGGGGGTTTTTTGGGTTTTTTTTAACAAATTCATTCAAGATCCTTCTCTTTGTTTTCAGGGATCTGATTTGCTGTATGAAGTAGAAGTTCCTGGACCACCTACTGTTCTTGCTCTGAGCAATGGAAATGGAGGTAACAAGATTTTTAATATACACATAATGAATATTATTAGTTTACTATATTATTAAGATTTTGTAGCTTGTCTTTGTTAATTATTTTGTCTTGATTTATAAGCTGATGTTATAAATTCAGCAGGAAAGTAAGTGAAGTGGTTTTTTACATTGAGTTAAGTATAGACACATAGATATGACTGTTTTAGTTCTAAATTATATTCACATTTAATTGAAAGCCTCTTACAACAGTAGTGAGATGTGAGGGGTCTCACTGTGTAAATACAGACTGGACTTTTGGGGGTCATGTCCAGGTTTTGGGTTTGTGTTTCTCTTACACATGGATTTCCATAACTGGAATACATGGATGAACGAGAATATTGAGTAGAGCTGACATAAACTAAGACTAAAAGGTTCAAACTTTAAATAGTTTGATCATCCTTCTTGCTAATCTGCTCTAACCTCAAAGAAATCGCTTTAGGCTGTTAATCTGGTGCTTAATTTAGTTTCAGTTAGATTGTGTGACAAACATCCAGAGCTGGTTTGAAAAAGTAGCTCCTAATTGCTGAAATTTTGGCTCAACATTCACTGCTGGGTGCATGTTCTGAAAGGATTTCTCTGTTTTTCTTCTGTAAAGTCCACTGGATAGCCCAACTTTGCTGAAATACAAAGTATTGGATTTTGAGTGGTTTTAGGCAGAACTTCAGTGCAGGGGTGCAGCCATTCACAGAACAGTGACAGCCATGAGGAAATAATCAGGATGGGTGCAGTTTTCATGGATTTGTTTTTGAAGCCTGACAGTTCTGTTGCACATCACTAATTCAGTGTTTTCTTTTCCCATGGGCTGTAGAGTGTAACTACACACCATTTTTAAGTTGGTGTGCTTGATTTTTATCACCTCTAAATTCAGTTTCTGTGTTTAGGTGATTCTGGGGAAGAAATTGTGTATGGGACTTCAGATGGGAAATTGGGTCTCACGCAGATTACTGGTACCAAGGCAATACCAAAGTGGGAAATTGGAAATGTAAAGAAGAGAGGAGGTATGTGTCTCAATCTCTCACTCTTTAGCTTTCCAGCATACCTGAGGCTTTGTTACAAGTAGGATAGTCAAGAAATCTTCTTCATAGATAACTTTGGAGGCATATTGTGATTGTCAGTGTGTGATATTAACATGACTAAAGTTTCTTTCACTTTTCTGATTTTTTTGACAAATAATTTTAATCGGTTTGTCTTGCTTTGGCTTTTGTGTTCATATTATGTCCAGGATTTTAGCAAGCTTTTGTTTTTACACTATTTTTCAAGTGACATTTGTAAAACAGTGTTGATTCAAATATGATTGGCTGAGGTGTTCATCATCTTTCTCTTTTCAAATGTGTGTATATCTGGCAAATATACCTGCCAAACTTATCAGATTTTCAGTGGTTTTAAGGTCTCTAAAGAGTCATAATAAGGGATTTTGTCTGAAGGTGGAATATGTCTCCACAATAACTGATCAAAACTTTCCCAGTTTTAGCCTTGGTGTGCTGCTTCTGGAGCATCTATTAGCCCTTAGTGCTTTGTAAGGGAGAAGATCAGGAATGGAATGCATAAATATATTTTTATTTAATTATAAGAATTATCACCACATTATTTTCTCTGAATACTTCCTAGTATGTCCTTAATCTTTTTATGAAATATTGAGCCATAAAAGTTAACCTTGAACCTGAAGCACAGGAGAGGGACTTCAGCCCTCTTGAGGACTCATCCAGAAATCTCATTATTAACACCTGAAAAGCTGGCCAGGAGTCTCATTCCATGTAACTGAGTGGGGCCTGTGTATTATTATATCACAGACTACTAAAGATGAAGCAAATGCCTTTGGTTTTTTTTCTTCATTAGGTATTCTGTGTATTGATAGTTTTGACATTCTGGGAGATGGAGTTAAGGAATTACTTGTTGGACGAGATGATGGAATGATAGAGATCTATAACTTTGAGAGTGCTGATGATCCTGTCCTTCGACATGATTATGTAAGTCCACGTGCTTCATACTCTGCTGGAAAAAAAAACAATACTTAAAAAAACAGTCTGTATTTCAAAAGGGTCATATCTGCTAAAATATGTGGGTTGTTTTAATTTTAAGAGGTTTGTAACGTTGACGACATGAACTTGAAATCAATATGGTAACCATGTAAGAACCAGAAAGTGAAGTAGTCCTGACTTGAGCAAAAATCAAAATAATTTACAGAGTGTGTGTTCAAGTTTTGGCTTAGTTGACTGCTGGGTGAAATCTGATACAGAGCTTCTCTATCAGTGAGAAAATCAACCATTGTGTGTAGTCTGAGATTCACAGGTTAATAAATGGAAGCTGTCAGGACTTCACTGAGCACAGTTACTTTGGTTATCAGTTGTTTGAAACAATAATTGGATCCAGAGGGATCATTTCACTTCAGTCAGATTGCTAATTCCTGCTGGAAAAACACTGCTTATCAGTGTTTTGCTTTCAACTTTTTAATGTGTTTGCTCTGTGGAGTAGAAACTTTTAAAAACTTCTAAAATGAGTGCAGTGATATTTCCCTCTGCTTGAATGTGTTTATTTGAAGGCTTTATCAGAGAGCATTGCATCAATCCAGGGTGGCTGTGTGGGAAAAGATGGCTATGATGAAATTTTAGCAGCCACATACTCAGGTAAGCTTCATATCACTGACACTATAAATGCCATGTGTGGTGAGGTGATGAAATGAAGCAGGTTATGATTTTAGTGCAGCTCACGTCTCTTCAAATTTTGTGTTGAAAAGATCTCTTCTGATTTAATATTTACAATTAAAAAAAAGTTTCCTACACTTAAACTGTGGGGATTTTATATTTTAAGATATTCATCATATGTGATACAGTGACTGGCTGTACACTGGTGTAAAATGCTGTCTTACTGTGATGAATTAATGAGTATGTCTGAAGGAATTATGAAATTTTTGTATATGTATGAAAAATGTTGATAGACCAGCACATTTTTCTTTTGTTTTTCTGTCTTTTACATAATTTCACTCCTTTTCAGCTTCACAGTGCTTTAAATAGGGTTGATTTTGATTTTAGTAGAAAATAAAGCTGCCCCATGTCAGGCATCTCAGCCACTCCTCTGTAAGACTTGAGCTATTGGCCTGACTGTAACACAGGCCATGATAAACATGCTCCATATGTTCCAACTTCTGGGAGCTAAAATATTGCTAATTCTTTTTGTTTAGTTACCTTCAGTGCTAAAATTTAACCTATTGAAACTTCTCATAATGAAAATCATGTCATTTGGCAAGATACAACCCTCAGTCCATTCCTGACAAATAATGGTCTTACAAGTACCTCTTTTAAACATTTTTGGGTGATCAAAAGACTCTAACACCTGACCTGTGAATTGTTTTGGTATGATTGGCCACAGTGCTGTTGCAGCCTAAGTCCTTTGTGGCTTCTTTTAGTGGGAATGTTGTAAAGATCCATGGATCATAGAAAAAAGGGAAAAAGTGAAAGCCTGTGTTCCCCTGTGGGCTTTCAAAGGTGAATTCTGGTAGGATGTGCACTGGACTGATTCTGGCAGGTAACCAGAGCTATAAACACCCATCCATGTCTGCATATCATACCTGAGGTATCAGATTATAATCAATTAGTATTTACTCTTATAAATAAATGTAATTTAGTAAGCAAAAGTATAACTTTTTTCAAGAAGCAGCATCCAATATCTAAGCCCACTGAGCAGCATACAGTTTGCTATAAAAACACAGCTTTTGTTTTGTTTTGTTTTCAGCTGTAGTACTGACAGTAATTCAAGGTTTTGTCAGAAAGAGAGAGGTGAGAAAAAATCCAACTGCTCTGTTAAAAACTGTCACAGAGGAATTTATTGCTCAAAGTACATAGTGAAAAAGAATAAATAATGTTTTCCAATTTAAGAATGAAATCCATAAAAAATGATGCTCAGTGTCTAGGATTAATCCTACAAGAAAGGATTAAATTAGGCCCCATTCTCTCTACCCAGTGTGTGGAACAAACATCACTTCACACATACAATAGCTGAGTGAAGAATTTTCTTTCTAGCTTATAAGGAATATAAACTTCATATATTGGTTTAGGCTGGCTGACAGGACTGACTACAGAGCCTGTCCATAGAGAAGGTGGATCAGGTGAAGAACTAAAATTAAGTCAAGAAATGCAGAGCAAGATTTCATCCTTAAGGTAATTGCACTAGAAAAAAATCTAAGTGGAAGAATTGAAATGTTAAAAGCTGAAATGTCATCTCTCCTTCCTATCTCCCTGGATTTTCTTCATCATTGATATATCTACAAGTAGAATCAAACCTTTTCAAAGTAGAGATTAATAGCAGCCTCATTTCACAGCCTTTTTCTGTCTTGCCTTCACATGATGATGTGTTAATACTTTCTGCCTCAGTATCAGCAAGATAAGATTCCTTTCTTTTGTGTTGCTCTATAGCTTCTAAATGATGGCAGGAAAGAACTCACATATTATTCAAAATGCACTGTACTCTTGAAGGAAAAATATTGTCCTTTCCTGTGTCTCAAGAAACCTCTTTTGGCAAGGAACATGTAAAATTTACATATCCATGTGGTAGAGTTTCTGTTTTATCTTTGCTAAGTACATGGAAAGGGAGTCATCAGTCACTTCTGGCTGGAAAATTGAGGACAGGAGATAAACATGATTGCCTTGCAAGTTTAAACTACTTAATTCCTAGGGTAGCTTTTACAGTTGCCTTTTTTAAAGATTTTCTTACGAGTGGTTTCCCTTTTCTAGGAATGAATTGGAACAATTGCAGATAAAAGTGCTTCAGGAACGGGAGAAATACCAGCAATCCTCTCAATCCAGCACTGCAGTTTCCTCAGTGCCTGCCTTCAGTGTGAATGACAAGTTCACACTGAACAAGGATGATGCCAGCTACAGCCTCATCTTGGAGGTGCAGACAGCCATAGATAATGTCCTGGTGCAGGTCAGTGGGGCTTTGTACTTGTTGGCTTTCTTGATGCATGAATAAAACACTCAGAGACTTTCTTTTCAAAAAGCCAAGTTGCAGTATCTCAAGTACATGGGTTTTTAAAAGTCTGAATTGTTGCAAGAGGGAACTGAAATGTTGAATGTTGCAATATTGAACTAACTGCTGTAAATGCTTGTTAGGGAACAAATACAACAAATTTGTTTTGAGCAGAGCAATGTCACATCAAAATAGACCAAAGTGCCTGCTGTAACAGCAGATTTCTTTGTAACTTTGTGTTTGCTTTTGCATGTCCTTATTTAAACACCAATTAAATGAAGTGCACATTCTCACTGGCCAGTTAAGTGCCCTCTGTAGTGGAAAATTAATTTCAGAATGTTATGGGCCACCTGTGCATTTTCAGTGTGGAACAGCATCTGATTTGTGTGCAGTTGGGGAGAAATACTCCTGCCCATCACAGCAGCCTTAATTAATTACTCCTCCTGTTGTATCATCTGAAATTACTGTCATGTTTGGTAGTCAGAAAGAGTAACAGTACTGAATTGCCTTCTAATGGGAAGTGCAGGAGGAGAAAAATGTGACAAGGAGGAATTTATGAGGCAAGTTTGCTACAACAAATGGGAAAGAAGTACTGTAGGATTTTATTTTTCACTGCTCAATAAAAATCCTATTTTTATTAAGGATGTTACAGAGCAATACTAAGCTACAGCTAATTTGCAACTCTACAATATCTGATGTTTCCATAGCTAAATGAGAAATAATGAAGTTGTTTAATCTACCTTTCATGTCTGAAGGACTCCTACAGATTTTACACTGAGGTTGTGGTAAGCCAGCCCCTCAGGAGTTCAGGACTCTGTAAGGGAATAAGAGAAAGACCATGATGTTACTCCAGGATTAAGTAGTAAGCTGCATGTCTCTTAGGCTTTTGCCTCTGAGATGAAGCAATCTCTTTGCCTCTCCCTTATTACAAAGATTGGTGACAGAGGATAAATGCACTTGGAACTACTCAGAAATGTAAGCTCTTTATTTTTCCTTCTGTGTTCTGCAGAGTGATGTCCCACTAGACTTGCTGGATGTGGATAAAAATTCTGCTGTTGTTAGTTTTAGCAGCTGTGATTCTGAGGTGAGTGAAACAGAGGAGGTGATGTCTGTGGAGATGGCATGATGGAAACTCTTAATATTGTGTAGTAAAAATAGAAATTGGATTTATATATCTCTGATTTAAAATACATTCAGTTAAACTTCTCATCTGGTAATTGTGGAGAGCACAGCTTTATTAGAGATACTGCAGAATTAGGAGTTAAAGGCAGGTCCTGATATAAGGCAAGCCTAAAAAATGGAAAAATATCTGCTCTCTTCCTTTTCTTTGTCCCTGAGAACAATTCTGAGAGACACATTCAGTATTGCACTCTTCTCTGGATTTCATAGAATTATGTACATTTACTTTCAAGTAATTTAGGTGAAGAGTGTTATGTTTCTTAGTTAATTTCTTTAAAATGTCTTTAGAGTGTGACAGCTCTGCTGTGTGGGGAGTCAAATGTTTGTGCGCATTTTTTTATATATAATAACTAGAGACTTAAATAGTTACAGAATTACTATTAACAATGAGGGCCAAGGGGAAAATCCAGAAACGACATTAGGACACTTATGATAATCTTCTGTAAAATATTTCCCCTTCTAACAGTCTTTTATTTTAGTTTTAAGAACTAAATTTGCACGTCATTGTTCTACCCTGGAGCTCCCAGAAATCAGCTTTTTATTTTAGGTTTTGTGCCATTTATGATGATTAATTTATTGCTTTTATGGGTATATTTTCTTACTGTTTTAGTTTTTGAGTGTTGAACTAATTTTGCAGATGAGTGGGGCAGGCTGACATGCATTTTTCAGATGAAAAATAGGTATCTATGTAATATTTGTAGAGATACTAAAGAGTATAAGAGGCTTTGGTTGTATTCTCCTTATATGGAGATTTTTTTTTCAACTCTACCATAATTAAAACTAATTGGAACATTCAAGGGAACCAAGGATTGCTTTTTTTGTATTTAACTCTTGTAAATAATTGTACATGCATAGCAAAAACTTTACTGTAACATGTCTACAGTTAAAACAGATGAGTAGAAATGTTGTGAATCCACTGGCCTATTCTGTATTATTTTCCTGTTTGGTTTTTTCCAGCCAAATAGCAACTTTCTTCTTGCAACTTACAGATGCCAAGCAAATACTACAAGACTTGAACTTAAGGTAAAATGCTCAAAAATATGTTCCATAAAGGTAATGTTTATTCCTGCTTTGGAATGGAGAGTTCTCTGCCTGGATCAATGCAGTTTCTATTGCTGTTTTTTTTTCCTGAGAACCTTCCTGGGGCTTGTATTCCTTTTTCTTTGTCTTTGGGATTTCTAAAAGCTCCTAAAAATATGTCAGAGGAGAGCCTGGGGTCCTTTTGAGTGTCCCTAAGATGAAAGCAGTGGGGGCATCACAGATAATGGGGAAATACAGGATTCTGAAGGCAATGTGTGGAACTTAAAGCTGAGGGAAGTGTGAGAAAGAAAGCTCTGGCACTGTTTATCTTCTTAAGTGTTTGAAGGAACAACTAACAAGGGAATATAGATTCAATTTGTATTTTGGAGAGGAGGCAAATCCTGTCATCCTGTGCTCATTATATTTAAAGGCATGTGGGTGTTTTGGAGTTTATTTTTAAGGATCCAGCAAATTCACACATTTTATGGCAACCAGCAGGGGAAATAATGAAGGAAATCCTGATGAGGAGAATCTTCAATGTGCACACAGGCATGAGGTTTTCTCTCTTTTACTGCAGCCTCCTAATCTGATATGTATTTATGCCTGCATTTTTAGACTTTTTATTTTAACTGATCAGAAAATGAGTTAGAGGGTGTTACTTTATTAAAATCTGATTCCTCAAATAGAGCAGTACTTCATTGAACTCTGCTCTATTTTGTTTTAAAACTCATCTGCTTTGTTTATAGTGGCACTATCAAGTAAATATAGTACTCTAAATATTTCTTAAATACTAGAGGCTTTCTTTAACATACTTTGAATATTCACTGAATTTCCAAACAGTGGTAAAACAATCTTTTCCCTTTTCTTCTTTTCTGTGGGTCCTTTCCTGTCTGCAGGTTCGCTCGATTGAAGGACAGTACGGGACACTTCAGGCATACATAACTCCCAGAATTCAGCCAAAAACCTGTCAAGTTCATCAATATCAAATTAAGCCACTTTCACTTCACCAGAGAACTCACTCTATTGACCAGGACAGGTATTTGCAAAGAGAAATCAATACCTTCTTACACTTGGAAAAATTGACACAAGCCAGCCGAAACATTCGCTCTGTTAACTTAAGTATGGAATTTCTAAACCCTCACCTACACTTTTGAGCCTGTAGTTCCATTACACAGATTTCTTAATAGAAATTATGGATTAAATGGGTTCCTTGCCATTCTTATTTTGGGGCTGTTTTTCATTTTACTGCCCTGGGTTGTAGTTCAGCCCCATGTGTTAGTAGAGCTGAGGGTGTGGTAGAAAGTGTGTAGGGTAACTGTGTCTTTTCAGTTTCAGCCTCATTCTCTGCTCCACCCTTTTCCTCTAATTTTTTTCTCACAGCTAACTTGGCCCTAAAACTGAGCCAAGACCTTTTTTACCTTTAGCTCTCTGTTATAGGAGTTTAGTATTTTACACAATTTCTGATGGATTTTTGCCTGCCATCAGCTAACATCTCATGTTGCCTCCAAGATCAGCTTGTTCAAACCAAAACTGAAAGACTGAAGGGAGGATACCGAAGGCTTCAGTGTGCAAATGAGCTCCACTGTGCCTTGTTCTTGATAAAAATGCTGCATCTGGAATTTACAGCATGGGAGGCTCTTGAAGCTCTGTCTTAGTCATATTTGCTCTTGTCAGTTATTTACCTTTGTCCTAAATTTCAGGTTTGACAACTTGCAATGGGACATCAAAAACTTCCAACTTGGTTTTTTTTTTCCAGATCTGACATGCCTGGTGGGAGGTAAAACTTGAATGTGCACGTAGCTTTGCATCTTGAAGTACAAAAAACCAGCTGTAATCTGCAAGATGTATCTGTACTTAGGGAGAGACCTGGTTTTTTTAGAGGGTGTTGATTAAAAGGAAACCACCACATGGAACTAAACTTTTTTTACATGGCCAGTGTCCCTCCTTCTTAACTATTAGCTGTCCTTTTTCTCTTTTAATTTCACAATGTCACAGGCCCATGAATACACTGATGCTCAAAGGCCAGTTCAGTTTTGCTGAAATTCACTCCTGGGTTGTGTTTTGCTTGCCTGAGGTGCCTGAAAAGACTCCTGCTGGAGAATGCATCACCTTTTATTTCCAGAACACCTTCCTGGGAACACAGCTTGAAAGTACCTACAGGTAAAATACAATTACTAAACCTAAGGCATGCATATGTGTTTAAATTTATTTATTTATTTATTTAAAATTTTTTTTCTTTTATAGGAAAGGTGAGGGATGTTTTAAATCTGACAACATCTCTACAATATCCATCCTCAAAGATGTGCTTTCCAAAGAGGCTACTAAAAGGAAGATTAATCTCAACATATCATATGGTAAAAATTCCTTCTCTATTTTGTTGTCCTTCACTTCATTTGATATTCCCATAAATGGAATATGTAGTACTCATTTGCTTGTTGGGGTTTTTTTTCTACTCCCTGTTAGATGTAAATGAGGAATCTGTGAGGCACACATTAAAGCTTATCCACCCTAAATTAGAGTATCAGCAGCTGCTGGCCAAGAAGGTTCACTTAATAGATGCTTTGAGAGTAAGTATTTGAACTCTTGGGGTTTGATTTTTATGGGGGATTATGTCTGATACCAAACCATGGCTCAAGTCAGATGTGTGTCATGTGGGGATCTGTTCCCTTTCTCTTCTCCTAAATTAAATTAAAGCATGTATTTTAAGTGTCCAGGAGACAGATTTCTTAAAAGAAAATTCTCTTTTTTTGCTATATAACTAGTAAATAAAATGTAGCTGCTTAAATTGGAAGGACAGCCAGCTTTATCATCTAACGTTCTCTTCCAGCCTGCTGTAATTTTCCAGCTCCTTCTGTCCCAACTTCCACTAACATTTAAAACTTTTAGATCATCCAGGCCAGATGTGACTCCTTGCTCTTCAACTTCAGCCCAGTGTCTCATAATTTCTGCATTATCTGCTTTTGAATCTTCTATTTAATACTCTTTTCAACAGCCTTTGGGAGGTATCAGTAGGCAGCTTGTCTCAGCTCTTGGATTTTTTATCCAACAACTAGAATTTTACTGTCAATAAATAGCTCACCATCATCAAGCTGGTATTTTTTATTTAATAAGAGGGGAGGTGAAAATGGACAACCAGTTCTGTCTTATCCTTTTGGGGGAATCAAATACTTGTCAGAGCTCTTTAGACAGCAGAAAAGCTGGCTACCAATGAGAACAGTGTGAATCTCTATTATCACTAAAAGGGTTTTACTTGGGCTCAGTTTGGCAAACCAGGCATGTAAACAATAATAGAGAATTTATTCTTAATGCATATTGTGTTTGTGCAATAATAATGGTGCTGTGCATCTTGGTTGCTTTAGGCTTTTTTCAGACAGCAAATCCTCAACAAATTATTTTGTCACTCAGTTTTTGGATGATAACTTATTGACAGGCAATAAAATAATCTAATGATGGATGAAAGCTGTTATCCCAGCAGACTCACAGTGCACAACATAATTACCTCTTGTCTAGAACAGAAGTGTCTCTCTCTGGAGGATAAAAAAACCTATACTATTGACCATCCCAAACGGGTCTGCTGATAGACTGAGGCATTCTAGAAAAGGCCTTCAGAACTTTTTTCTGTCACAAATTGAGTGATACTTTCAGGGTTTACTTTTACCTTCAGACTTTGCCATGTGCAGCACTTTTTTAGGAATTTACTTATTCTAAAAATGAAGGTATGGTCAAGGCTTGAGCCTGTGTGGTGTGATCCTGTTGTGGCTCAGAGCTGGAAGCTGTAATGCCCGGGATTTTGAGAGTCCCAGTCTATGAAGTGCCAAGTGACATCTGGCATTTCATTAGAAGACTAGAAGATGAGGCACTCTGAAAAGAACTCTTGCTAGTTTAGAATGGAATTGTCTTCCCTTTGTAGTACTTCCTTCTGACATATCTAAGCTTAATTTCTTCTTACTTACCTGCTCTCATGATACTTACCTGCCATTAGTTCTTACCATTTTAAACTGTCTTTGAGGAATTACAAGTTCATGAAGGCAGTGTGGACTTCCTGCTCCCAAAATATCGCAGCATTTTGGAAGAGGCAGATCAGCTGCTCGAGGAATACAAGAGACAACCTGCACATCTCGAGAGACTTTATGGTTTGTTGATAATTCAGCTTTATTTAAATGGGGCTTAGATTTAGATAACTCTTGTCTTTATGGACATGGTCAAAGATAGTGTTCAAATTCAGGATGGCATTTAAGAATGTATAAAAGTTAAATGGTTTGGATTTGTGTACCGTCAAGCCATTGTTTAGAACATGAGGTTAAAAAAGTCTTCCAACAACTGGAATACATGGAAGGTAATCATGAGTTAAAAGTAGAGATACCTCCTACTGAAAAGAAACAGTAATTCCTGGAATTTTACCTTTGCAGGTATGATCACAGATCTCTTCATAGATAAATTTAAATTTAAAGGCACCAATGTGAAAACCAAAGTTCCTCTCCTTCTGGAAATTCTGGATGGCTGTGATCAAGAGGGATTGATCGCTTTTTTCGATGCTGCCTGACAAGGAAAAAGCAGAGTAATTTTTTCTGGTTTTAACCAAAGCATTTCAGTATCAATTCAAAAACACTTTTACTCTTTTGTTGTACTGTCAACTCTTAGGTTTTATGCATATTTATTATCATATTGGATACAGTAGTAAACTTCATATAAACTGTTGTGTATATTAACTGTGTGCAGACGTTTTATGTACAGTGTTAATAGCTCAAGAAAGATCAGATGTAAATACCAAATATGCTTTTGGCAAAAATGTTTTCACTACTGTTTAAGACTACATGGAGTAGCCTGTCCCCCAGCTGCAAGACTGGATGATTAAACTGATTTCCAGAGACTTGGATGGATTTGGAAGGAATCTGTGTGTTTAAGCTGTACCTAACTTAGTTTTTCCTGTTGTGTTGAGCATGTGGAACGAGAATCTTACCAGACTTGATGTAGCTGGTGGGGGCAGAGGGGTGAGAACTCTGAATTTTAGAATGATGGACAGCTCCATTTAAAGCCACATTTGTTCAGGAATGGATGGCATTAAACTTCCTTTGTGCTTCTCCAGCCTCCCTGTGCTTCATTTCAAAACTCAACCTACTTTCTCACTCGGTTTTATTTAAAATTAGAAGAGATGAAGCAGCCAGTGGAGAGAGATCTGTTTGCAAGTGAAGAAGACCAACTCCTCTGAAGTGGAAGAGAGCCATCAAGTCCAGCCATCACTTTGTTATTATCACTAATTAATAACCCCAGTAACCCCTAAACCACATCCCCCAGCGCCAGATCCAGACACCTCTTAAGCACTTCCAGGGATGCTGACTCACCCTAACAGTGACAATTTTTTTCCTAATTGTCTCATCTGAGGGTGCTGAGGCCCTGGCACAGGTTGCCCGAGCAGCTGTGGATGCCCCAACCCTGGAAGTGTTCGAGGTCAGGTTGGATGGGGCTCTGAGCAGCCTGGTCTAGTGAAGTGTCCGTGCCCATGCCCGGGGGGGGGTTGGAAGAGGGATTAGCTTTGTGGTCCGTGATTCTTTGATAATCTAAATCTCTCCTGTCTCATACTGAGGCCATTTCCTCTTGTCCCCTCGCTGCGGGCACCTCACTACACCCTCCTCTCTGGGAGCCTGCTTTTCTCCCGAATGAACCCTTCCCCCGCCGCCCTCCCCCCGCCATCTCCCGGGACACGTTCACGAGCCTGGCTGGGCAAGGCTTTCCCGTTTCCCGGCGGGAAGGCCCGAGGCGCTTCTCTCCCTGCC
>VZTR01014597.1:195124-207366 GCA_013400775.1 Chaetops frenatus
GGGGGGGATGTGGAAGGGACAGCGCCGGTTCGGCGCGGCGGGAGGAGCTGTCAGGGGCCGGGCGCTGACGGCCGCTCTCCCCACAGGCGGCGCGGGGCGGCTGCCAGGGCCATGGAGCGGCGGCGGGGCTGCAGCAGCAGCAGCATCAGCCCTTCTCCATCCATGTGGACGAGCCCGACGGGGAGCGGGAGCCGCGGCGGCAGCGGGGCGTCCCGGCGGGGCAGAAGGAGGTGGCGGCGCTGGGGCTGCGTGCGGCCGTGTGTACCCTGGGGGAACGGCGGCCCCTGGCCCCCCTGGGCAACGCCATGGAGCTGAGCTTCGGTACGTGACACCCCGGCCCTGCTGCGCCGTGCAGGCCGCGTCCCACCTGCTCCCCCTCAGGGCCTGCCCCGGGAAGCGTGCAGGAACTCAGCCAGGGAGCGATTTCCAGAGAGATCTGCAGTGCTGTGGCTGGGGACGCGGGCTGGTTGGGTTCTGTCCAGCCTGCCACCAGGATACAACAGGCCTTCAGCTGAGCCTCTGTGTTCTTATCCCCTGCTCTTTTAGGCAGTTTTATACTTTATCACAGTAACTATCAGTATCTCATGAGAGAAGCCAGATTACAGAAAAAGATCAACACATAAAGCCTCGCCCTTTGCTACCATTACTGAATTAGAAGGGGACTTTACCCAGGCAGATCCCAAGATGTAAAAGGTTTTTCTCCCAGGTAATGTCTTGTAGTGGTGCAAGTGTTTTGAGCTCTTCCCAGTATGTGAAAAATGGGAACTGCCAGATCCATCTTCTGTAGCACATGTATGAATATCTGAGAGCTGATTTCCCTGCCATCCACTTCTGCTGGTTAGAAAAAGCTCTGGCACCCCTGCCCTGTTTTAAACCACAATCTAAGCTTACAGGATCCACATCTATGTAACAAGGTAACACCGGGTGCACTGAGCACTACATAATTGCAAGAGTTTTCCCTCGCTTATTCTGAGCGGGAAGAGGAGAAGGGGGAAGGGGAAGGGGAAACTTCCGTGTTCCCGTAACATTTGACTTCCATAGAACCTCCTCAACTCCCAGTGCAGCTAAGTGAGCCTGCACAAGGTCCCCTGTGCTGTGAAGCAGTGGTGTGATGGGGCCCATTTTAACGTGGCTGTTATCCTCTGCTTAGATTCTCCAAGTATTATGGATATTTCAATAACCTCAGAAACAGAAGAGAAAGCACCAAATGTTAATAACGTGCCAGATTATATCAGCGAAATCCATACGTACCTGAGGGAAATGGAGGTGAGCTGCTGTCTCTCTTCTAATTTGCATACAGCCTATGGGGGAAGAAGTTTGGGGTGGAGAAATGCATCTGAACATGAGTTACCATGACAGTGACTAAATTAGAGCTTGCTAGAAAGGGAGAAATAAGAACACGAGACTGGTTTATTGTGATAAAGTTGATTGTGCCATGCACAAGCTGGAAAGCAAGATTACAGAAATAGAACTTACTGATCCTAAACTCACCAGTGCTTACTTCTGATTTGTTAAACTGTGATAAATGGAGTTTAAACAGTTGCTTCCCTACCAGCACATGGTCCAAACTCAACTTTATCTGTCATCTAAACCTACAGGTGAAATGCAAGCCCAAAATAGGTTACATGAAGAAGCAACCTGACATCACAAACAACATGCGGGCTATCCTTGTGGACTGGCTGGTGGAAGTCGGAGAAGAATACAAATTACAGAACGAAACGCTGCACTTAGCTGTAAATTACATTGATAGGTTTCTTTCTTCCATGTCTGTTTTGAGAGGAAAACTTCAGCTTGTGGGTACTGCAGCTATGCTGCTTGCATCGTAAGTGAAATTGCTTCAATTCAAGTTCCACCTGCTAGTTTCGTACAGAGGATAATCTTGTGGCTGTTCTGTTGCCTAGAGCAGGACTGACTTGGGAGGGCTTCACACTAGGCTAAAAATCAGGAGTTACCCACCTAAAAGCTTGGCAGTTATCTTTGTAGATTGCCCCTAAAGTGAGGATCTGTTATTTCCAGCTGCAGCAGCCGGCATCTAAACAGTATTTGAGGGAATATGCATAAGGCATGTGAAAAGCAAGTTGTGCTTGCCCCAGTTACTGATTTAGTAGGTTATTCTGGAGTTTAAGTGACTCCAAGTCCCACATTCCTTAGTACTAAATTATCATGCTGTTGTAGCTCTTCAGTTTCACATCCTGCTGATTCAGAAGCTACTGAACTGACTGCAGCAAACTTGTTTGGCACCAGTGCCTAGCTCCTTCCCAAGTCAGAATTTAAATGAGCATTTCATTAAATGTTGGTGGTTTTCTAGTACTCAGTTACTTCCTCATAAACGTTTCTCCTGGCAGAAAATTTGAAGAGATCTACCCTCCTGAAGTAGCCGAGTTTGTCTACATCACAGACGACACCTACACCAAGAAGCAGGTCCTAAGGATGGAGCACTTAATTCTGAAGGTTTTGTCCTTTGACTTGGCGGCTCCAACAATCAACCAGTTCCTCACCCAGTACTTCCTACATCAGCAGACAGATGCTAAGGTGGAGAGCCTGTCAATGGTAAGCAAGAATTGCTAGCTCAGCCCATGTAATTAGAGAGTTTTATTGCAGATATTTATTGTATGTATATATATATATATAGCATATATACACCTTATAAACTGTGCTCTTCCAGAAGTGGTGGCCCACTGCTGGGAACTAACACTCCTATTGCCACTTTCTGTTTGGGATGTTCCATTCTTATCAGAGCTGTTACTTGTCCTGGCTCAAGCATGCACCCTTTCTCAGAGTAGGCAGAGATTATTGAACTTTAAATTGGGGCTTGTTGCACTGCTAGATAGATGTTTCCCTCTCTCTTATCTACAGCTGCCACGCCTACTCCCCACGCACTTTGGCAAGAAAGAACTTTTGTTTTGGTTTTCCCCTCAAAAAGCAGCAAGTTCGAAATCCAGAGGCTAATTTCTAGAGCAGGGCACTGATAACATTTCAGCTAAAGTTACAATAAATCCTAGCTGTATGGTAGGTACCAGAGCTGCTAAACAGAAGCCTTTGTCTCCCTGTGCAATGGTCAGACCTGACTACACTCTTCCCTCTAATTCTTATCTGTCCCTAAATATAAAATGTGCTTGGAACGCATGTGTTGGGAATCGTGTTTGACAGCAGGAGATACTTAAAGAGAAAGTTAAGTGACACCTAATAAAAGTTGTCCTTCCAACTGATGGCAGGATTGGAAGCTTAAGTTATGGTTGTAAAGCAACTGTAAACTTTTGGAAGCAGATGATTCCCTTTCTCGTTTCCCTTGCAGTACCTGGGAGAGCTGAGTCTAATTGATGCTGATCCTTACCTGAAATACTTGCCATCAGTTATTGCTGCTGCAGCCTTCCATCTGGCAGACTACACACTCACTGGACAAACCTGGGTATGTAGCACTCCAGTGTGAGAATGTGAGCCTTCACGGGCCTCCATGTGTGTTCAGTGTCTCTGTACACAGTTCTGAGGTCTGGGCTGGAGGAATTGCAGCCCCTCTGTGCTGTTAATTAGGGATTGCTCCCTGTGGTATTTGAAAAATGGGATTGGGGGGGTGACGTAATATGATTCAACAGGAAGCTAAAAATTCCACCACTGGCCATCAGCATAAATGAACAGCAACATTTAAATGTCCCTCTCCCTTTTTTTACCCCTCAGCCTGAGTCCCTTTGCAAAGTAACTGGCTACACCCTTGAAGACATCAAGCCTTGCCTCATAGACCTACACAACACCTACCTCAGAGCAGCCCAGCACACACAACAGTCCATAAGGGAAAAGTACAAGAGTACCAAGTGAGTATCTGTGGAGGTGTTAGTGCCTGAGTTGTCCATACATACAACTGCCTGGCAGGGTGTGGGTGTGGGATGTATCTTTTGAGTCTTCAGGCAGACTCAACTAACCAAATCCACCCCCTCAGTGAGATGGTGACAAGACTCCCCAGGGATTTTGCCTGGTGGTTTGTCAAGCAATACTTTGTGTTCCATCGGTGCCTGAACTGTAGGGTAGGAACTGTTGACATTTTCTTGATGTTCCTACAGTTCCTACCTAGCACTCCTAAAAATCTGTGTGGGATATGGCAGCCAACAAGCCCCAGAAGGTTTCCTGCCTGCTGGGAAATGTCCTTCACTGCAGTGTGTTATGCTGCTCTTTGTGGCAGGGAGCATTTGAGCAAGATGACATCCTGCCTTTTTTGTTCCCCCTCTAGGTACCATGGAGTATCGCTCATTGACCCACCAGACACACTAAACTTATTGTAATAATCAAGAGACTGATCTTTTTAAGAGATGTATATTACCAGGAAATGATGTACAGTTTTAAACATGGTTCAGGATTTTAGATATGATCACTCAGCATATGAATACAGGCTTTGATGACTTCAATTATGAAGTTTAGTTTCATGTGGTTTTAATGTAAATCTTTTGTACATGCAATCTTGTTAAGAGTTTTAGCTGTGTTTTCATCAAAATGTTCTCTTCAGGCACAGAATTAACCATGCAGGCCACGTGAAGTCTGAGACTGCTTATCTAATTATAGACTAAATGTTAATATTAGCAGTGCATTATTATAGTAGGGCTTTTTCTCCCTCTGGGTAAGAAAGACTTGGACTCCACAGAGTATTAGTAGCATTTTTATACTGTCTAGTTTAAACTGAGAACTTAGCATAGATCCAAAACATGCCTTAATGGCTACAAAACTGGAAGAAACTCTATGGCCACGAGGAGAACTCCTTGCTGGAACCGACTCATGAGGCTGTTTAGGATGTGCCCCAGTTGCTGTATAATGTAGTGCCAGATCTTCATCAGGGGAAAGGCTGAATGCTCTGCTGCAGGGACTGCACAGTTAAAACTCCTGCACCAGTTCATACCTCACACTTCCGCTACGCAGAAAATGGTCTTGCTGTCGGTATTTTCTAGTCCAAGTGTAAAACTGATACTAAATCTAAACCCATGGAGTTTCCACCGATGTGTTGGCTGTCCTAAAAGTCCATTGATGTCTACTGAGGAAATCAGTCCTCACTCTGCTTGCCTGGTACCTCTTTAGGGGTGGTGGAGGGATTAAACTGCAGGGGTGTGAACAGCTGCTCTGTGCCCTCAAGGGCTTGTCTTCTGGCATGGATGAGCTGCAAGCAGAGCAATATGAATTCTGTACACCCTTCGTGCTTGGGAGGAGCTCCTCTGTGGCACACAGCAAAAATGTGCCATGCTTTTCCTTAGCTGTGGAACTGTTACAAGAGCAAACTGGCATTCAACCAGCATTAGATCAAGTGGATGTTTACCTTCAGCCTGTGTAAATGGAGTGATGCTGCCCCGTACCTGCTGTTGTTTGCATGTAAAGCAGCGAGTGTGCGGAAGTGGGCTGAATTAAGCCATTTCCGGGTTGGCTAATAAACAATTTCTGTATCTGATGTTAGTGGTCTCGCCAATAGCTTAACATCACAGAGGGGTAGTACTGCCATCTTTAACTAGCATTCATTTCTAAAACCTTTTGGCAAGGGCTGCCCTGTGAAAACTGTGCCTCTTTGACTTGGAGTTAGTGCTGCCACTCTGGTTATCTGGGCACCCAGCAGTATAAACCCCTCCTCACAGATGTCCAACAGCTGTTAGGTTTTGAAATAATGTTTTTAAAAACAGAATCTCTCTGTCAGGCTGAGCAGCAGGACTTAATGAGACCCCACTCTGTCTCAGCTCAGCGTCTACAAAGTTACTACTCTGCCCCCACCCTTGTGCTGCTGCCTGAGTCTTCCCTGAACCACCTCAATTACAAAACCAGTGGTGGTCAAAAATCTGGTCAAAATATGCAGCAGGATATCTGAACTTCTTAGGATGCACTTGGACTTTTATGCATATTCTAATGGTTAATGAAGGACCACATTTCATTGGCCAACAGTATTTAGATTAATTTCAGTAGGCTGCCACTGAAATGCTAAAACAACTGGCAACAGCCTGTGTATCATGTCTGGTGCTTGGGGTTGGAAACACTTTAACCTTGCAGGA
The DNA here is from genome assembly GCA_013400775.1 of Chaetops frenatus. Lineage (NCBI taxonomy): Eukaryota > Metazoa > Chordata > Aves > Passeriformes > Picathartidae > Chaetops > Chaetops frenatus. The sequence continues at coordinate 201,136 of VZTR01014597.1, forward strand.
GAGGGAGTTTATATAACAAGGAATGTGTTTTTCACTGTTTGTGACCTTGGAAGGGTAACTGGCAACGCTGACTGGCAGCTATTACTTGAAGATAACAGGCCATAGTACTCTTCCTGGGAAACTGGGTTCTGCCTTCCCCTTCCTTTCTGTGATGTATTCCAACATCACTGAGAAATATGAACACAGGAGGAGGGCAAGTTTGAATTTTCTCCAGAAAAAGAGCAAGTAGCAGTACTTACGTGAAAAGACTTCCGTGGGTTTTAATATTAATTTAGTGCTTTATCAAAGAGCTGTGCTTGAATTTCAATGGAACTTGTTCCCTTACTGTGCCCACAGCACAGAGAAAAATTCTTCCATGCTCCCTGAGCTTTATCTTCACCATTATCAACATGACATCCTCTGCAGCCTAACAGAAAATCTTCAGTCAGGGGCTGGCATCTCTGCCCAGCATGACAATGTTCCTCCTTCCTCAGGGCACTCTTGCTTCTGCAATGACTTATCTTTTTCCACTTTCTTACTTTCTGAAGTTAGTATGTGACAATTCCAGCTTTTGCTTCTAAGCTTTGAACAAAATATCCTGGGTTGAATTGTACTACTGTTAAGCCTAACCCGGTTAACTTCTAGTCCTTTCCAACTAAAGGCTCTAAGGAATGTAGGAATGAGATTGTTATGTGGGAAGAGAGAAATAGCTGTGCAAAAAATACTGTTCTTTTCTCTGAAGAAGTTTACAGTCTTGTGGTACCACGGAACTAAGAAGGAACTGCATCTTCACCCATTTTTGTACTCAGGACAGTGACTTTGGGTTGGAAGAACTGACACTACGAAAATGCACTGGTCTAGCTCCTGGAGAAAAGAGGTTTTGTGTGTTGGTCCTTTCTAAAAGAGCACAGCTTGATTCAAGCTTTGCCTGGCTGGGAGCAATTTTATTATATATATGTTTGGCTTTTTTTCATTAAGTTCTTAACCTGATTTGGGGAACGTAAAATCTGCAACAGTAACTTCTCTCCTGTTCACAGCTCATGTAACACTGAGGTCACCTGTAAAATAGCCCTGCTTCAGTCTGTAAATATGTGTGTGTTTCCAGTGTCACTTGTTTGCAAACAAAGCGCCCAGATCAGGTATTCTGGAATCCTCCTTGCCTCTTTGTTTTGCCTGATCCTAAATTCAGAGCATAACTCTTTGCCCATAGTTCAAGAAGCATTCCTGTCTGTTGCATGTAATATTTAATTAAACTTTTTAAGAAACTCCACCGCTGAAGTTCTGTGCTAGTTTGTTAAGCCCATGCATTTCTGGTGATTTTCATGCAAAGCGGTTTGAGCACCGGTAAGGTGTGGGGTAACAGGGGCAAAAAGGTTTTAATCACATTTTAATTTTCCCCTGTGAAGAAAGCTGAACTAGGTGAGTTCTTGCTGCAGCTGGATGCCAAACATGGGATTTCAGTTACAGGCACCATTTTTTTATTCAAATCTGTGTACAATAGTTTTAACATATACATAAAAGCAGAACCAGATATTGGGAGAGGAGGAAATAAAATTATCTACAAAAATAAGCTCAGTCATAATACACCATATCCATACCCATATAATATAATCCATATTATACAGCATTCCTGCAGGAGGCATAATGGCTTTAACGAGAAGTTCTCTTCTTTCTTCTCCTTTTGTTAAATGCTTTCTTACTTGGGTTTTCTTGTTTGGAGCTGGTCTGTGTTCTGTCAGCAAACAACAGTTGTATCAGAGAAACTTACTGAATAGCTTTACTATTTCAGAAGAATACAGGCTGATTATCTGTAACTTGGCAACCTCTCCTTGGTGGTGTTGTTGTTGCTGTTGTTGGCTAGTGCAGGGATACAGCAGCAAATCTCACTTCTTGAAGGTAAAACTCAACATCAGCTCTAGTGCAGCACATGGAATCTCTGCAGCAGCTCTAAGGAGCCACTGACTGAGATCCACTTTTATGCTCTCACTTCCTCTGGAAGGACTAAAATGAGTTAAATACCCATAACCATTTCAGACTGCTACAGGCCAGCCAGGCTCTGGCCTCCCAGAACAGAACACCAGAGATTTAGCCTAGACTTGAACTTCCTTGCTCTCAGCTGTACCTGTATTCCCCTTGATCAACTGAAACCTTTCCTGGCCTTGCCAAAATTCTGTCCTTCCTGGAAATATTCCCACAAACTCCTTTCCCCTCCAAATTCCACTTGCTGGTTACCTTGTTTTCCGTGGTAGTTCCTGTGGTTCCAGAATGACAACTTCTTCTTCCTCACTGTCAGATAGTACAATGGGTTCATCTGAAAAACACACAAACACCACCAACCCCAAACTACTGATTGGTTTTGTACAAACAACCCCTGTTATTAATAACCACAGCATTTTTTAAAAAAACATTCAGAGGGGCCAGTGATTCATTTGGAGCCTTCCCTATACTACAGAAATCAAGTTTTGAAGAGAACTGACCAAGTCAAGTGGAATTAGCAAATGTGTAAAGTGGCTACAAGGGTTCCTTCTTCCGAAGGACTTCTCACATTTTAATTCTAAACTGTTAATAAAGTGATACAGTAAGATCTGATATTAAGAAAAACAAATACTTACCATTCTTAGTTTTCCTCAGTGTACTTGTATCCTCAGTTTCAACTTTCTCACATTCAAGAGCAGCTGCCTCACTTTCACCTTCCTCTTCTGCTGCTTCTTCCTTCTCGGATTCTTCAAGGTCCCCCCAGGAGCTCTCTATTCCTTCCCCAATTTGGGCTGTCCCAGGAGTGTGCAATACTGGATTGGCAATACTGCAGGAGTTAAGAAAAACACTAATGTTTGCAGATGAAATTCTTTGTATTCTGAGAGCAAACCAGGTGCATTTTAAGCTGGGGGAGAACAGCCCTAAAAGGGAGTTCAGAGTGCAACTTCTCCAGTCACTGTAACAATCATAGTTCAGACTTCAACTTGGCACTTTAGGCAAGAAATTACAAGCTCACAGAACCAAAACCAGCATGCTGATGATGTTTCCTCTGAAGGTTTTATGGCTACCTAAGTTATGAGGAATCTTAGATGTGTGTTTAGCCTGGTTTTCCCCTGGGTAATACCCTGGAAAAGATACACTTCTGCAGGAGGGTCAGCTTTAGCAATAATTTCTCCAGCCTGTTCTTCCACGTCGTTGGTGTCCACAGCAGCACTCTCCATTTTGAAGGCAGTGATCCTTTGGTTGGGGATGGATTCCGCGAAGCCAAACTTCCCGCCTTCCTTCCTGGTCATTCAGCAACAGACATTATTTCAGGATAAGCCAAAAATGGTTTCTCTTTTCAAGTTCAAGTATACAAATGCTTGCTATTTAAAACAAATACCAGTGAAGAAAATTTGCTCTTGAAACCACAAGTTGACATTAGCTTTTTACTGCATTTCTTAAAAACCCCCATTTCTGTCCCTTCCTAAAACACTCACCTGGCTTTTTGGTCATTTTCCAAGGCTTTCTGAATCAGTTCTGTTATTTCTGCGACCTTAACAGCTGTTATTTTACTGCATCTCAGAATCTGTTTGTTACACATATAGAAAACAACCAGTTTACAACCAGGAAAGGAAGATGTTTTAAACTGAAACTGTAGAGCATCATAAGGAATCACGAACATTTAAATCATAGGAATTACAAACACTTAAAATATGGCACCTTAGCATAAGGGATTGGATTCACTGAGAGTTATGCAAAAAAGTTAACAGCCTCCAGAGTGCAACTGGAAATAATTTGCAAGTTTTCTCAGCCAAATCACAGGGGAAAAAAAAAAAGCATATCTGATTGAAAACTATGCATTTTCTACATTCCTTCTGCAGCATGGTACACAGTACTATGTTCTTCCACTAAGACAAAAAATACATAATCTTTTTCAATAAAATCAGACAGTTAATTGATTTCTCAGCTCCCAAATGTCAAGGATATTTCCACATCAAGATTGCAGCATAGGAACCAGTTTATACACCCCAAGGCAAAGGTTTACCTGATCCTGCACCAGCATGACCACTCCACTGGACTGGATGGTACAAATTTCATGGTGTTTATTCATGGCAATTACAAGGAGCCCATCCATCACCCGCTCCTCACGTTCAGTTGGATCCACCAATAAATAGGTGCTACAATCAAAGTTTGAAACATAAGGCAACAGCAGAAATCCGAGGCAACTCACTACCCTTAATTAAACAAAGGAGTTGGTTTGCATATTAGTAATAACTATGGATATACAAGATTTTATACCCCTTATATGAGTACATAAGACCTTAAAATCTTACCCTTGATGGTAGAAGGCAAAACTGACACAAATGGGCATGTGGTGGATACTCAAAGGGACAGGATCACGTTCCTCAGGAGTGTACTTTGAAAGGAATTGGCCCAGAATACAGTTATTTATGAAACTTGTTTGATTTTAAAATGACAAAGAAATTGAAGGAAATTTTTAAAAAAGCAAAACAACTCACCACAGTCACTTCCTCTCCTTGCACAGACACATCTGGTCTGCGAAAATGACACAGAGCTACAATCCCTGCTATGCTGGCAGCATCGGTGATGTTGCCATCATGGTTTAACAGGTGCATGTCCAGCCGAATTTGCCAAACCTGGGAAAAATACAAAAAATACAAAACTGCTTGATTCTGCAGAAGTTAATTTTTTTTCAAAACTAGTTCATTTTTTTGAACCAGAAAAAGAACCAGCTTATGTTCCTTAGGTCTTTGCTTAAGAAGATGAGAGATCTCAGTATATTTCAAGACACCCACTGTGCCAGATTTAATTATGACAAAGTATGTAGCACTTGCACACAATTTAAACATCATTCTGCAGGGTCTCAGCTACCTCAGAAAGCCTATGTAGACATGTAGGTTGAAAATAACTCTCAGGTCAGATGTGTGGATCTTTACATTAACCAAAAATCAGCATTTCTACTATCCAAACAAGACAGAAAACAACCTAAAATTGGACTACATGTACCTTTTACCATGAATTAGGAGGTTTTCCTACCTTTTCACCAGCAACAACACAGAGAGATTCAGTGTCGATGCACTTGGAATCTCTGAGACACCTCTCCAATAGTCTGTTCAGTGACACCAGTAACTCAGATTGTCTGTTGGAACAAAATTAACCCAAACTTAATATGATTGCAGTGGCTTTTATCCCATCCTTGTTTAGTAATTTCAAGACATTCATTACCTGCCAGGCTCCAGCCCAGGTGCAGCCATGGGTGAGAGCTCCAGATTAAAGAAGAGCACACCTTCTGTGGGCCGATTGGGCTTGGGGGGAACGAGTTCACATGAGACCTGTGCAAGAACCCTGCCAAGGTAATTAAAGCACCAAGTCACAGAATGTATCAGGGAAAATCTAGAAACAAAACACATACCTGGGAAAAAAGTGTGTGTTTAGGGTTTTAGTTTGTAATTCTCACTCCTGACAGTTTCTCATTTAACGCTTGTCATACACATTTAGACTCTGGTCAACCAACAACTGGAAGAACCAAAAGTAGGAACTAGAACATACTCCTGTCTTTTAAGACTAAAAATGGACCTGAACACGTGCAATTAAATATTTATGTAAGTGCTTGTATTTCACTTTTACACAGGCAAAAAAGTGTCCCGGGGTTTGTGGAAGAATGCAAAATGCGAGATCAGTGAATAAAGGGATGAAAACTAGGGACCAATTTTGCACTTTACAAATTATTTGTAATTAAAAGCACCACGAAACCCCATCCCTTCCCCTCTTTCTTCCTTTCCATGTTCTCCTCTTTGCTCCTACCCTTGAAATACCACGACTTTACGGACGGGAAGGTTAAAATCTGTTTACAGAGATCTCAGCAGGTTCGGGAACCTGAGGCTTTACTGAACTCCAGGCCCGCGGCCGAGCCCCCGCGCCCACCTGGTCCTGCCCAGCTCCACGATGCAGCAGCCGCGGTCGGCGCCGAAGGAGACGCGGATGTTGCGGTAGTCGTAGCACTGCCTCCCATCCAGGCGCTGCGGGAACACACGGACACGGACACGGACACGGACACGGACAGGGTTAGAGCGCCATGCCCGGCATGCGACGGGACCGAGGAGGGGGGCGGATCTCGGGGACAGCCGCACTGGCCGGGCGGCGGGGAAGGGGATCGGGAAAGGGACGGGGAAAGGGGCAGGGAGGGGAATGCGGGCGCCGTACCTTCTTCTCCTGGATGGCGCGGAGGAGGAAGCGCCGCTCGCAGTTGGAGAGCGGCGTCGCTTTCATGGC
>VZTR01014597.1:212687-242496 GCA_013400775.1 Chaetops frenatus
CACGCAGGGAGGGCTGGGGGCCGCCCCCGGGGCCGCCTCCGCCTCTCCGCGTCCCCCGGGAGGGCGCCGGCCGGGTGCTGCTCCGCCGACATCCCCTGCCTGCCCCGACCCCCCTCCACTGCCCCGCTCTCTCTAGAGTAGCTACGTTTGCCGTGTACAATTCAGGGGAAATTTGAAAGTCCGCTTACCCTGCAGCTTTTACTCTGTATTATAAAACTCCTCTCAGGCTCTCTTTGCAGAGGAGATTATGTTGGCTTTCCTTTGGTACATAGAGATCCGAATTTGACCCGATTAGAGAATTTTTAAATGTAGTGTTTTCCAGTGCAGGAGGCACTCACCTTTTAAAAGGTTTTTCCCCGCCCTAACTTTAACCACATCTAATTCAATTTTCCCCCTTTTACTCCACAGGAGTTATTCCATCATATAGTTAAAATGCTAAGTAGGCTTCACTCCCTGTAGGGTGGGAACAGACCTGGCAACAGCCCATGGCTGAGCCTACCCCATCTCTGATGTCCCCCAGGGACCACTTTTATTCCCTTAATTTTGTCTGGCCTCTGTATTTAGGTAGCCCCAAAAAGGTATCAAAAGGAGTTGTGGAGAAGCTAAGGATAGGTGCTATCCGCTGTGCAGTGAGCTTGGCAAAAATAAATTATTTTAGTACTATAGAGCTGGTGTTCTTGTTTAAAAGTGTGGGGTTGAGGGGTTCTTCTTTAGGCCACATTAAGATGGCAGCTGTTGGGGCAGTGTGGCTGCAGGCAGCTGCATCTCCAGTGTTGCTGTGGGGTGTGTTTTTACAGGGCTGCTAATTCAACAAGTGCCTCTCAGTACACGGCCTGCCTCTTCACTCCTGCTGTGCCTTGCTCTGTTACAAGGCAGCATGCTGTGAGCATGAGGGCACTGTTAGAGGGAGCATGGGATATTCCAGCTCTCCAGCCCTTGCTGCAGTGATCTGAGCTCTCTCCTCCTGCTCACTGCTGGGTAGCTTGGCATGGGGGAAGAATCTGCTAATGGTGCAGGGGTAACATTAAAATCAAGTAAGTGAGGCCCTCCTCCAGAGGGTGTTGGCATTGCTCTGGCCCTTCTTCTAGCTGGCTCACTGTGGCTTTTTATTGCAAGCTTTTGAAATCATTGCACACTCTGTGATTTAGGTCAGTCTTTTATTTGCATCATTACAGATCCATGATCTCTTACACAGCCTGTCTCAACATGCAGTCCCCCTTGGCATGGGCTTTGCAAGTTATAGAACATTTTATTTGGGATACTAGTCCTGGAGCTGCTGGATACTAGTCCTGCCGTGCTGCCTCACCCACCTCGGGCCATGAGGATTTGCTGTCCGTAGCCCCCTCCTGATGCCTTAAGTTTTAAGTTGTTTTTTTTCTGTTCTGCTTTAGTGTGTAACTCTCAGCTTCATATTAAGTGTTACTAAGTTCTCTTTATGGAGTAGTTAGACACAACAATTCCCTCCAGCCCAAGCTTTGAGGACAATCATTCCAAACCTCAGGCCCAAAAGCATAAACAATGTAGAAAAGAGGAGGGCAAGCAGGGAGGATGGAACTTCATAATTCGAAGTTATTAATTGGACAGTTAACCTCAACATGCAAATAGACCATAACTTACGAAAGTGTGAAACCTCATGACCAAGCCCCTTTTTTTCCTGCGTCCATCTTGAGGGCCACCCTGGCAAGGCTGCAGCCGGGCTCTTGTATTACCAGGGTGTGGCCTTTGAAGGCCTTTCAGTAAATACCAACTTTATTCCTCTCATTTTCTCTAGCCTCTGTTTCAGGTCAAACTGGTAAGGCATCGCTCCTAGTACCTGACTCCCTAGCTGCCTTCCTCCAGGCTTGGCTGTTTTTTTCAGTCATGGGAAAATGATGAGAGAACAACCCAGTGTAGGTTTCCCTGCCAGTGACTCATCTGCCTCTTATCTCTATGGTTTTCTTGTTCTTCCTCTGTGAAAATGGTGGGAATGATCTTGGCCTCACATCAGTGATTAGAAAGAAGGTGATTAATGGCTTTGCTCAATTAATATAAGTAGCCATAAAACTGTGACAGATATTCTGCATAAGCACCAAGAGATTACCTTTAGATCCAGATGATTTCACAGACAAGTAGCCCTGAAGTGTTTAAAATCTTGGGAATGGTTGGGGCACTTCTAATAACTTGTGTTGCAGAAGCCCTTCATGCTTATTGTATTGCATGGAGCAGAGAGAATCTGATTTTTGTAATGTCTCTTTACAAGCCTGACTGACAGGGCACGGTTACCTTCCTCTGGAAAATGAAAACTAGTGCATGATTTTTCTGACATATAGGCATTTTACACCAACAGTGCAGCAGAAAAGTTTGTGGGGGCTACTCAGTAAAACATTTGGAGGCTGGAGGATTATAATCTCTTTGCTTAGTCTTGTTTTGGTACGAGCACTGCATCTCAAATATTCTTGTTTCACAAATATATCTGCAGTGTAGGAATAAATACCCCAAATTCACAACATGAATGCTCCTTTTAAGTAAGCTCTGTGTTTCAGTGCTGGCATCTGCAGTGTAATTTGGAAGGACAAGCAAGAGTGTTGTTTGGCATCACACACCCAAGTGGCATCAAACATCTGCTCCATTCAAACCATTTTCCATTTCTTGATATGTGTTTCAGGGCACAGCTGTGGAGGCAGCACTGTCCCCTCTGCTGGTATGGTCACAGTGCAGGAAGGTGGATGGAGGTCCAGCTCTTCTGAGCTGATGTTGCATCTGATTGTTTTCCCAAACAAAGACTGATGCTGCCAATCCTTTGATCCTTTTGCTCAGGAAGGAGGGCAGGCTACCCCTTGACAAAGAGCCTGTCCCACGGTCCAGAGGTCTTCATGGAAGTTTCTAAATTCCCAGAGTCCAGTCTCTCAACAGAAGATGTACACTCTTTTGTTTAATCAGTGATGAGAGGCAGAAGTAAGCCAAAGGCTGTGAAAGATTAGCCAGATGAATCATCATGGGAAGATGTAAACAAGCTGCAGGGTGAGAGAAATAGAAGATGGAATCATTAATAGGAAGTTACTCCTGAGCTCTGGGTGTTGCTGCAGTGCACAGGCACAGGTGTCCTGTCCTGGGAGTGGGCAAGGCCTCTGTTCTGTTCAGCACTGAGGTACTGGGCCATTGTCAGCAACACCACAGCGAATTCGGGTGAGAGCCATGAAAAGCCTTTGGGGAATCCAGAAGGAAAGAATAAAGCAGTTAAATATGTATGCTTTTGTTAGGTGAGAGCTATAGGGTAACAAAATTGTCAGCAAATATTTGAAAGATACAAACTCCAAGGAAGATTTATTTATCATGATCTGTAAGTGGGCATAAGAGAGTATAGAGAGGGACAATTAATCCTAAAAGCAGGAGAAATTACATGACAACAAGGTGTGTTAACTCAAGAAATAATCTCCGAGGGAAGACACACAAAGCTCGCTGTTTGCCTGTTGAAAATTAGACACTGCACAAGAAGGAATAATGCCGTGCTCTTATGAAGAGGCACTAACTGTGTTGTCACCTCTTTTCCCATCTGTAGATTAAAAGACACAAAGGCTCAATGGACCGGAACAGTTTCCAGTGAGACCTGAAGAATTATGCCAGAAATGTCCTGATTGGGGTATTTACAAATACTCTAAACCAAACACAGCAATCTGTTTCTTTTTCTGATTATTAATCTGGTGTATTTTCACAGTGACACGTAGTGACATAGCTCCACTCACAGCCACAGCTGTGCAAGGCCTGCTCAGTACCTTTAATTTTTTGACATTCTTAAGAAAATCTCTACTGTGTTACTTCCCTTCAAATGTTGTTACATCTCTCAAATTCCCCTTTGAAAATCCACCTCTATGAAGGGCTGTCAAAATTCTGACAATCATTTAAGATCTGTTTTGAGGTGCCTTGGGGCGACTTCAGCCAAAGCAGTTTTTCTGTTCAGGTGTATGGGTACATCTGAGCTGCCAAAGCTTTCAGTACAGAAGAAGATGGTCCATCTGATCTGGACTTGCAGAAGAAAATTATTACTATTTTTAGTTCTATTTTTATTTTTATTATTATTATTATGTTGATATTTTAGCACATCGTAATGACTGAAACTTTCAGACAATGGGGAATATATTACTTTATGTAGTTACAAAAACTGAAGTAGTAATCAGTCCTGTGAGAAATCTATATTATTTTTGGAGGAATTATTAATGGAAAGCCTCACAAATCTTAATGTTTTCAGAGTTACTTTCAGTGAAATTCAGCAGCATGTGCTTCTCTCTGAAAATGCATATCCTATTTTTGATTTCAGAAAAAGGAACATCTTCAGAACAGATCATGCCAATAGCAACGGTCTTAAAAATATATTTCATATTTCCTGGGTAATTTTTTTTTAATAATCAGGGATAAAATGTACATCCTCAGTCCGCTTAGTTTATTATTTCTGTCTTTATGAGTGTTTTTTTTAGAATTTAATTCTGTAATTTTTCTGGATCTGTGTTGAGAGAAACAGCACTCTACAGAAATGATTAAAAGACAAGTCCCTGCTTGCTTAAGAAAGCAGTTGATAGAGAAAAACAAATTAATTTTCATTCCAGCCTCTGTGCACAAGGCTTTACTTAACCTCTGTGTTAGCAAATGGTCCTTTTGCTTTCCCAGTAAGATTTAATATCTTTAAAAACTGAGTTCATTGTGAGTCTATTGTGATCACCAGGGCACACTTACACCTATTTAGCACCTGGGAAGTGGTGTGTGCTGTGCTTATTAAAATTTATGCTGCATTAAGGAGCCTGTCAAGAGGCAACTCTCTGTCTTCATGCATGGTAAATGAAATTTTCAGAGGAATCTGTTCTTTCGAAAAAGATCTTTGGTAGAACAGGTTTTGCTGGAGCCTTGATTGATTGCTGCAGACAAGTTTAACTACTCTGCTTGGAGAAAGGATCACTGGTGTATACTTTCCCTCTGTTGTTTTCTCTTCCTTTGAGGTGATTCATGTATTCAAACCAGTCCTTTCTACATGATGTGAATGCCAGGTAACATCAGATATGGGATGAAAACCTGATATTCCCGTCCTGAAATTGAGAAAAGCCTCCCAAAAAGTCTCAGATCTTCACGTTATGACAGTGCCGCTGACACTTTGGGATAGCCTAGGGCTGTGTCTTTGAGCCCTGGGGAATTCTGATGGCCAGGGGGAGCCATGTGGGGAGTGAGAATGGGCAGGAGATGAAGGAGAAGCTGAACAAAACACAAGTGTGGCCAGTTAAGATGGGATCAGGCTCATTTACTTGAAGGTGAGGGTGGAAACAGAGAGGTTCAAAGGTCTGGAACAGGTACCTATGGGTTTTTGGGAGAGAGGGGAGAGCTGGGAAGCGATGTCCCAGGTCTTGGCTGCTGGCCTGGGCAGTAGTGATACTCTCTGGAGCAACTTGGTGGGTGTCTGTCCAGAGAAGCAGATGAGAATGGATGGGCCCAGGGCAGAAGAGATCCAGGAACAGCAGGTGACATGTGTATGTGTTTTGCTGTATTTGGGTTCTTGCGTAGGAAACAGTAGAGCATGGCCCTCCTTAGAGAGGGAAGGGAAATGTGCTTGTGGGGGTTTTTTTGGTCTACAGCCAAATAGCCCCCAGGAGAACAGTGAGATTTTACAAAGCAAGAGATGATGAGGTCTCTCCTGCTTTATCAAATCTCCCCACCACTTCCATAGGGATTTTGGTGTCTGTAAAATAGTTTTTCTCTGTCCTGTGAACACAGCTTAGAACTCTTTTGCTGGTTGGAGCTGTACCTTGTCTTGGACTGATGTGCCCTCTTTTACTTTAAAATTATGGAAATTAGACAGTATATCTTTATGATCTTTTCATAAGCCCCTCATGAAATGATTTTTTTAAGAGTGACATGATAAGTTGTCCGTAATGAAGTGATGTAAACCACTTCTTTGTTAAAATGCAGAGTTTGGTTAAAGTAGAAGTCTATAAATTTTATAACTGATTTAGTGAAGTCTGCTTTAATGGACTTGTCTGTGTCTGTTGCCCTGAACCACTGGAGGCTTGTCAGCTGTCAGAAAATTATGGCTGTTTAGCAGAGGAATTAGAGGTCTGCAATATGTTATTGTGCAAAGAATAAGCATGGAGGAAAAGATTGCTGCTCTACCCCAGACCTGTATTCACATAACTCATTCAAACCTGACTGAATTCAATCACCTTACCCACAGCTCAGAAAACCTGGGAGGGAAATGTGCTGCACCTGGCCCGTGTGTGCACTGCTTGTCCCCTCCTGGCTTCTGGTTTTTGGCAAAGCCCCGTTACCCTAATTCCTCAGGTGAGGAAATAGAGGCATAAAGTGGTTCTGAGTAGGGATACAATGTGAGCCTCTGTTGGGGATCAGCTGTGAGGGGGTTTGTGTGTCTCTCAAAACCTGAGCGTGGGCAGTGACCCACCTTCCTCAAGGCCCTTAGTGGCTAAAGCCAAAATTTTGGGTTGCTAGAGCTGAATAAAAATCGACTCAGAGCTACTCCTGCATGCACTGTTACCTGCCACTTTAATGCAGCTTAGAAACCCAGAAAACTGCTAGAAAGTGTGTTATAATGCCTGCTAATAAAGCTTGCAATTAGGCCTTCAGGGAAAAGAGCAGTTTTCCCCCTTGTCCTGTTGTGGTATGGAAGGCAGGTGAATCTACTTAGGGTAAAAAGAGCTTGTTTTGCCCCATGGGTGGCTACAGGTGAATCTACTTGGGGTAAAAGAGCTTGTTTTGCCCCATGGGTGGCTACAGGTGAATCTACTTAGGGTAAAAGAGCTTGTTTTGCCCCATGGGTGGCTGCAGGTGAATCTGCTTAGGGTAAAAGAGCTTGTTTTGCCCCATGGGTGCCTGGTTACTGGCAGTGCAGTGAGGAAACTTGCTTAATAAACCCACAAAGGTCCCCTCCACCCTTTAATAGCAAGCTGGCGGCCTTTGCTTGTAGCCCTAAGCCCCAAACAAATTTTCTTTTCAACCTCCTGTTTCTGCCACCAGTTCTGTAAGTAACAGCAGGCTCCATGGAAAACACAAAGGATACAGCATTTTAGGAATAAAAGACCTCAAGCATCAGCACGTGCTTGTGACAGGGCAGAGCTGTGTAATGTGAGAAGATGTGTAACAAACTCATCTATTTGCTTGTCTCAGCCTGCAGCTCTGAGAAACCAAGAATCACCTGGGAGCTTCTGTAGAAATAATTTAACTTTTAAAGGAAATGCATAGTCGTGGAACTGTGCAATACTAACTTGAACAGAAATTAAATTTAAAAGTTGTTGTTTTTTGTTTGTTTCTTTTTTAATCTAGTACTTCCACTTTAGTCTGGTCCTTTGAGCATAGTCAAGGCATGGCTGAATTCCTCATTCACTATTTGAAAGCTGTTTTCTTGATATTATTCATGAACATGAATTTTTTAAAACAAGTTTGCTTGAGCAAAATCTGCCTTGACTGCAGAGACATCTCACTATTGTAAAATTTTTCCCCTTTCAGTTTTCTTTTGAGGGGAATTATTTGTACCTGAGAAAGCACTGACATGCTATTCAGTGCTAGTACAGGGGAAGGCATGAAATACTTCTATGAATTGTGATGATTTTGGTTGCAGTCTCCACTGAAGTGACTTGACTAATTGAGAAACTTTACTGTTATCTCCTTATTTGTTCATCACAACTGTAGGATTAGTATGCAGATTTTTGGGCATGAACTATTTCTTCAATGTGTAACACACAACCCAAAATTAAGTGCAAAGTCTTAATAAAGACTGATGACCAAAAAATTTTTTAAAACCCAAAAAAGGACCTTTTATTTTTTCCTTCCTATTGATCCTACTGTGTCTGTACTGGATTCATTTCCAGCTCAGCACTGAGCTTTCCTTTGTTAAAGACAAACTCTTGGCATGAGATTATCTATTACTAGGGAAAAGTTGACTTACAGAAACCTTCTCACAGTTTGATACTGCAGAAAGCAGAGCTGGTGGGGGATCTGCCTAGAGCTGCTGGGAACACTTAGTAAGCAAAAATATTCTGGGATGAAATATTAGGCTGTGTAGGTAAGCAAAGCCTTTCTTTTTTCCCCAGTGCCAGAGCTCTCCTCTTTATCTTATTACAAAAAATGGCAAAATCGTCGTTTTTCCAAGTGTGAATCCATAATTCAGATGCAGCAGGGTTCATAATGTAAACTTTTTGACTGTTTTTGAGAGAGAAAGGGAGTGCAAAGAGCAAGAGTGTTACAAAAGAAAAACCCATCAAGTGGAACACGTGTCTGATCCCTTGGTGGTGGGTTGTTTGGTTGGTTGGTTTGGGTTTTTTTTTTTTAAGTTATTTAGAGAAGGAAATTGTTGCATGAATTCCTGGGGTAAAATTTTATCCCGTATCAGGTTTTGGAGGACTGTTATTCCTCTAATTTGTCCCAGTCCTCATGGAGGAGACGTCTCCCTGTGCTGCAATTCCCGAGCAGTGCCACCAGATGGCCCACTCTCCGTAAGGTTCACCTTGCTTTCACAGTCCCTGGGACTACTGGAAATACAGCAAGCGGTTTCAGCAAGTCAGCGTTTACATTATTCAGCTCTTTACTTCCTCTTTGACTACTACAGCGGCTGTATTTGAAAAAATAGAGTGGTTTAATGTGGTTTAAGTAAAGTTCCTACAGTGGGTGACGGTTGGGGGCCTGACAAAAAGCAGCATCCATCCTTATCTGCCACTGTGTTCGACAGAATAACTTGTGGTGAGTTGGTATTGAGCTGCTGTATAGCAGTTGTATATATACCCCTGCTATACTGGGATGTACGTCCTGGTGCAGATGGAGGCTGGAGTTGCTGTGAAGTCGGCGTTTCCTGGTTTCCCCCTCTGCTTAGAGGCACAGAAGCTGCTCCCCATTCCTGCTACCTATGGAGTAGCCTCTGGTTCAGGCAGGTGAATGCTCCCAACCCTGAGAGGAAAGCCTTAATTAGCCATAAATATTTGTTTATTTTGGCTGAAAGCAAAGAGGTATTTTATGTCCACAGCTGTCTTTAGCAAATAATAGAACACCAGGAAGGAAATAGGTTAGCCATTAAAAGAATAAAATGCATCTGCTGTTTGGTAGTTTGGAAGCAAAGTTTAAATGTGCTGGTTTGCCAGGTGCCATGGCACAGATGGGATTGCACCACCTTTTCCTGCAGCTCACAGCCTGATGCTGCAAGTCCTGCACTGTCATGCCTAAGGGCTTTAAAGGTGCTGGAGGGATCAAGGCAGGAATTTCTCCCCTTTTCCTCCCTCTTTCCAGTCCAGATATAGGAGTTGTGCGGTTTAAGAGAGCAAGATTTGCCCTGTTTGGAAAATGTGACTAAACTTCAATGTTCTCCCACCTCAGTTTCACCCATGCCAGGGAATAGTGAGGTCAGGATATTTCTCTTTTCTCCTTCTGGGAAGATGATTTGACTGGCTCAGTTGTGACATCTCATTCCTTCTTAGCTCCATGCTTGGATCTGGGCATTAGTTTTTTTGAGCAATGGCCTCCAGGCCTGGAATGGAATAGCAATTTTATTTTTAGGGTTTTCATTACCTGGGGTATGGCCAAGCAAGTGGTGTTGCAGACAGCTCATGAGAAGTCAGTCAAACCACTGACTGCAAATAGATACAACAAAATGAAGAGCTCAGGACATAGGAGGAGGCAGAGATTGACATTTAACATCAGGCAGTCTGTGGTTCCCCTTGCAAATGGGATTATCCAGTAGCATCTGAATGCCAAAAATCCACTCTGATATTTGATCTGGTGAGAGATCAGGATACGTGACAGGAGGCCCATGAACACAGCAAAACCAATTCTAATATGCAGTTTAGGGTTTAGTGCTTGCTATTAGTTCTTGGGTAGGGATTTGCATCAAGGCACTTTTAAGAAGAATAAATACTGTTTTAACCATATCACTCCTGGAAACAGAGGCTTGAGGTTTCATAGTAGCCTAATAGCAGATCTTCAAAAGACTCACAGCCCCTAACTTTCAATTAATTCCTCTAATCTAGAAAAATTAGCATTAAAAATGCTGTCAATAGGATGAAGTTGACCATGTTTTCCATTTTGAATACCTGAATAATAACACCTACATAAAAGTTATTGCTGGGGATGGGGAGGGGGAATGCCTTTCAGTAAACAGAACTGCAGTTTGCATCAGGATGTCACTTGTTCTGTGCTGCAGGACCCTAACCTGGCTCTGGTTTCCCTCCAGCTCTGCTGTCATTACCAATACTGGAAGCTGTTGGTGGGCTATATTAATTGTTTTAAGCTTGAAAATGTGAATGAAACAAAAACTCCACCAAAAGAGGAGATGCTGAGGCACTGAGGTTTTTTTAGAGGAATGATACCACGGACATTTCTCCTGGACTTATAGTTTATTCCCAGACAAACAGCTAGATTAGGAAGAATAAAAATATTCTGAAGAATAAAAACTCTTCAAAAATATGATGGAGGTAAGAAATTTCAACTGCTGGCACTGTCCTATTTTTTTAACAGTAGGGCCAATAATCAATCCATGGAGGCAAAAACCCCTTGTGCCTGGCAGTGATCAGGGTGGGAATAGTAGAATGCTAAGAAAAGCTATTTAAAATTGTGTTTGAATATTTTCTTGAGGCAAAGGTTGAGGTTTAGACAGTGGCAGGCCCTTCAGCCTTGATCTTTGGGGGTCCCTTCCAACTCAGAATATTGTGTTTCTGTTGGATTATGTATGACAGTAAACAAGAGAAGGTTTATGGAATTTTGTCCTATCCATGATTATGCCCAAAGTCTCGTGTTTGCATGGCTTACATTCATGCATAAACCTTTGATTGGCCTGGTCACCTTTTAAAGTTTAAATACTAAGAAATGAAGTATGTCTGTGTCTGGGTATGTGTTGGCAATGAGCAATTAAAACACGCTTTACTTATGTGCTGGCAGTTTAGGTAGATTTATCTTAGTTCAGGTATCAAAATGTATTGTAGAAGCCAGAAAGGGACCCTTAGAGATTTTGAGTTTAGTGCTGAAAATGGTTCTTGTGTTTTAGAGCATTGAACATCCAGTGTTGGGATTTATATGGAAAGGGATGGACAGAAAAAATGAAATCAAGTTGCAGAAAAATCATTAAAGCTCTGTAGGACAAAATGCCTCCTGGTAAAACTATTGGGTTATCTGGGTGTGATGTGGGCTCCACACAGCATGAAATCAAATCAGTCTGTTAGTCAGGGTTTCGATGAAGTCACTTGGAAGGTTGAGATCAGCATGTTTTAGAAACTTAATTGAAAGGCTAAAGAGAAAAGAAGTTGATGTGGGCTTTGGTTTTGTCTCCAGGCTTAATTCCTCATAATCAAACCAGAAATTTTTGGGCCTGTTTCTGCTCTTCCTTATGGGAGCAAGGCTTGTGCTGTGTCAGGTGAGAACAGCCACAGGGATGTGGGAGGGTTCTTCTCATCCTAGCACCTTCAGAATAATTTATGGATTCTTTTCTTCTTCAGGAGTCAATAGGTAAACCAAGGAGGCCCTTTGGCAAAGTAGAGAGAGGAAGAACAAACCACTGCAAAGTCAGTAGCTTGTGACTTGAATCCTGGACTCAGTTATCAGTCCCCAGCAGTGACCTTGGGGACACCACTGAGCCTCAGGTTGCCTTTATTCTCCATTTGAAAATGAAGATAATGCTGTTCCTGTATCCTGGGACTCCTGTGTGGGTTCTAATGGGAGGCCCCTTGGTGAGACAGGGGTCTTGTTACAGGACCTCACTTAGAAGTGTTTTAGGGAACAATAAATGCAAAGCCTACACTTGTTTAGTGACCTTATGCCAGTTCATTTCAGCTAAACTTATTTCTCTTTTCCACAGAGAAGGAAACAACCACTCATGGGTGGTTTTTATTTTCTTGCCTCAGATTTTTTGAATTTCCATTAGGCAAGCAGAACTCAATTATTTTTTTCTCTCTGTTCCTAAGTAGAACTAATGGCCTTAATGGTTAAGAGAGATACCTTTCTGAACTTGCTTTTGTTGCTCTGGGTGGTTACTTAGTGCTATCCCAAAGGTTTGAAATGGCTTTTGAATTCTTCACAGAGTGCTTCAAGTTCCTGGATGGGGGGCAAGACAAGTGTTTGCTATTATAGATGGGCTATGTTCTCAAACACCATCTCTGTGTGGAATTGTAGAGCACAAAGCCCAAGTGATGTGCTCAAGATAAGCTTTAGTGCAGAACACCTGGAAATGCAGGAACATAGCTTGGCTCCTTTTCTCTCTCCTTTCCCCAGAGGAGGAGTCATTAGGGATGTAAATTGTGTTCCTCAGGAAGAATTAGCCTGGAAATCAAGCCCTGCCTTAGCAGAGTGCTGCAGAGCTGTCCCAGTAACCAAGACCAGCATCAAGGACTAGAATCTGGCTCAAGTGATTTGTCTTTGCTTGAATTGAGACTATTGCATTAATGGCATCCTTGTGATGTGTCTTACTCTAAAGATGATTTCAGAGAAACCTACACCTCCTCTGAGTAAATGAAAATAACATAGTTTTCCAGTAAGAGGAATTTGGCTGCCTTCTGCTGTAATTGGTGTGAATGCCTGTACCTCCCATTAACCTCTTCACATTGTACTGGGGTCCCCAGAGAAATCAAGAATCTGAAAGAGTGCTGCTCTATAGTGGGTTGTGGATTAGAAGTGATGAATCACTTACAGGAAGTTTTCTCTGCTGGAATATAAGACAACATTCAGTCTCCAAAGCAACTCACAAAGTGCTTTAAGAAACAACAAAGTCTTCTACTTTGTACTCTTAGCCTGTCCTTCAGCAGCCCCCTGATGCCAGCACATGCAGCAGGGAAAGAATTTTATAAACTTTGTCAGTGATAAAATCTGATTTTTTCCCTGCCTGTAAACCAGTAAAACTCTTCTCTTTTGTCCATTATTTTAATGGTGTTACTGCTTAGTGTTTGCCTCACACTTTGCACCCACAGTGTGCTGGAGTGTAGTACAAAGCTCTCTCCATTTGTGCTGAGCTGTCCTCATGTAGGAGCTTAGGGAAACCAGGCACTGAGAAATTTCTGTCCTCTGGCACCAAGTCTGGAACAAAACAGATTTCTTCTCTGTCAGTGTTTATCAAACCATGAACTTGAAACTGTTCATTTTTCCTACTCTCACCTTTGCTTCTGACTGGTTCATCAAGGAGTTTGGTCTGTTTCCCTTCCAAAGAGACATTAAAGTGTGGAAAAGCATTAAGGGTTGATCTTCAGTTATAATTCCATAAGGAAATGGTCTGCTCCATGAAATTTCCCAAACCCGAAAATCTCCCTTGGTAAGCTTATTGCCCTTCAGTGCCTCTACAATGGGCTTTTAAGATATTTTGCAATGGGATTTTATTTTTAGGAGGAAATACTTTAAACTAGGACAATAATGGGCCTTGGCCTTTCTGTCTTGTGTGAGAAGTGCTCTAATGTGATTCCTGTGCTCCAACTCTGATAAATTGAAGGACTTTGACATTTTCAGCAGCTGCTGGATATGTAGCAGAGCAAACTTGGCTTTAAGGAGGGCCTTGCTCTTTTGTTCTCTTCCATGATGCATTTAAAGGTAGTTAGGGAGGGTCACATAACTGCTCAGAAATAGCGTTGGTAGCAAAATGAGGCGTGATGCTTTCGGGCAGGAGGGGAGGGCACTTGCTGGAAGACTGCTTTGAAACAGCAAACCATCCATCTTCCTATTTATCTTTTACAAACTCCTCAAAGCAAGTGCAAGGGGCTGTGCTTCTGAAATGAACTGCTTTTGTGCTAACTTTTCATCCCCCAAGTCTTTTCTGTTGTTTCTGGAGAAACACATGGATGTGTTTAAATGCTGCAACCAGGCTGTGAAAACATTTACAAGCCCCTTACTAGAAACCCCATATCAAGTTAATTATTTCACATATCTGATGATTCCTGCATGCACTCTTTGCCTCCCTGTGCAGTTACAAGTCCCAAATTCCACTCTGTATGGACAAGACTTGTGCCTTGAAGTGTATTGGGAACTGACAGGGCCCTACTTCCAAAGTGACAATATGTGTCACTGCTACTCTTTTTCTGATATTTTATTCCTATTTTAATTCCAGGTGTTTGCAGCTCTGAGTTAAGGAAGAATTGGAAGTGCACTGTGCCAGCAGCAGCCCTGGGAAGCAGAGTGTTACATCCCAGTATGATTTTGGTAGTGACTGAAGATGCAAAGAGCAGGGAGGTAGTATTCTCCCAGACCAAAACTAACAGCATAGTTGACTCTGGCTAAACTTGAAGTGCCAAATGCCTCCTGCAAACTGACATCAAGAAACTAGGGGGGGTGTGTTGCGATAGGCTGTTTTCAAATCCACACAGAATCCACAGCCAACCATGTCTTACCAATAATGCAGCAATCTCATTAGTCAGTGAAGCTGGCTGGCATCATAAACCAGCCTGTGGCTGAGGTTGAACCGGGAGATTTGAATCATCTATAAAAGAGAGCTGAACAGAATAAAGAGAGGCTGTTTCTGCACGAACATACAGTGTGCAGTATATCCTGTCTTCCCTGGACTGCAGTAATTAGCAAACAGTATTACACAACAGATGGTGCCCAATCTGAGCCTAGAACAGCCAGAAGCAGCCTGTGGACGGAAGGCAGCAGGAACTGCAGTTTATCTGCGGGGAATCTGCGAGGCAGCATGAAGCTGGGTGAGTTATCCACAAACAAAATGTTGTGAAAGCAGCTTAAAGTCTCCATGAGTTTAGCCACAGTGGAAAAAACAGCTGTGAAGACACAGAATTATGTGTGGAGAGTTAGCTGCTATGGAAGAAAGGGTTGTGAAGACATCGGGACAGAGGTCCGTTTTCAGTAGACATGAGACAGTTGCGGGAGAAGCCCTGTGAGTTTAAAACTCCTTTTAGTAATTACAACACATTTAGGAGAGATGGGGGCATGGATTTCCTGCCCCGAGATTCCTAGGATACAGATATGGACAGTTAGTTTAAAAAGAAGAGGATTTAAAATTGATAAACAAGCCTTATTAGAGCTATGGAGTTATTGTGAAAGTCAGCAATTAAAGATAAAGGAATCAAATGCCCTAGACTTTAAAATCTGGAAAAGGGCGGGAAGATCTATTATTGAAGCAGTAACCGCAGGAGATAAATCTGCTTTTGGTGTAACAAAACAATGGAGGCTGATTATGGATCTCATAGAATTGATGAATAATGAGCGGGAGGCAGAAGAAACTGAAAGGACGTCAGGCAGAGCACGAATGGCCGATACAGCTCGCTGCATGGACAGAGCAGCACAGCAGCGCCAGCGGCAGCACAGGCGCCGCCGGGCGTCCTGGGAACACGGGGTGCCGAGCCCGCTGGGGGTGTCCAGACGAGCGGGAGAGCACCAGCGGCAGCGCCGGTGGGCAGCCCCGTGCAGCGAAAACCGGCACCAAGCACAGCACTCAAGCAAGCACGAGAACTGAGTGGGCGTGGGCTGCGGCGATGTTCCATGCCTGTGCCTCCAGCCCGGCGCCCCAGGGGAGTGTCTCCGCCCTCAGCCCTGCCTTATCAGGGCATCCCTGTGCCTCCAGTTCAGCCTTATCTGGGTGCGTCCTCATCTCCAGTAGCATGGGAAAACTCTGCCCTGACAGGGATTGGATGTTTTGATCCCACCACCTCCGGAAAGATGCAGGAACCAGGAAGTGCGAACACATCAACACAGACCTCTGCTCCCGGTGCAGGCAGCACCTCAAGAACACTTACTATAACATCAGAGCTACAGATACCAGTGAATTACTCAAAGGATACAAAAAACCAAAATCATCGCCCAGCTGAGGAAACATGAGACAAAGCTGCTATTTCTACACTGTGAACTGCTCCACATAATCCTGTCGGCACCTGGAGAAAGGTAAAGCTAGATGCCATAACTAATGGGAACTATGGAAACGCAGAACAGATTGATATACCCTTTTCAGGTGGTTGGGAACACGAGACTGAGACAATTGGGGCTTTTCCAGTAACAAGGGGGAGTGGAGGCATTCCAGACAAATACACACAGTTCCAGTGGCCAGTATTATCTGAACTGTGTCAGCTTATTGCCAAACATGGCTTGGGGTCCCCTTCTGTGGCTCATATGATACATTTTCTAACAACAGAGGAAGTAAGTCCCTTTGATATAAGACAGCCGGCAAAGTTAATGTTTACAACTGTGCAATATATGGTTTTTGAGTCAGCTTGGAGGAGCAGTGCTGAGAAACTGGAACAAAAGAACACTGCTAAGAGAGGACCCACATTATGAGGTAGGGATCTCTCAGCTATTAGGGCTATTACCATTTGCTGATGCAAGGCTTCAAGCCAAATTTAACCCATTAGTGTTGGCACAAGTAAAAGACCTGAGATTACAAGCTCTATATAGGGTTACAAACATGGCAAATACAACTGAGACATATTCCAAAATTAAACAAGCAGTCAACGAACCATATTTGCAGTTCATAGAAAGACTGCAAGATGCAATGGACAAAAAAATAGCTAATGCTGAGGTCAGAAATCATTTGATTTTACAATTAGCCAGGCACAATGCAAACAAGGATCATAAAAGAGTCATAGAACTGATACCTAATGAAAACCCATCATTAAACAAACCAATAAATGCCTGTGCTAAGGTTGGATCCAATTCCTATAATATGACTATGCTAGCAGATACCATAGCAGCTGCTGTGAACAGAGCACCTGCATGCTTCAATTGTAAACAAAGAGAACACCTAAAAGCAAACTGTCCCCACAATTTCACTCCACTGGGGACAGAACATGGACAAAGAACCCTTTATTTCGATCAATGTGACAGACCTGGTCACCTAGCCAGGCATTGCAGGAACAAAACCAGAACTGCTCAACTTATCCCTTTTGAGTCTTTTTGTCCCCGAAACAGGTCCCACAGAGCAAGAAGACCGAGGCTTCAAATCCACAGGAGAACCCCAGGTGTATTGGACTCAGGTTGTGGGTGACCAAAGACCCAGCATGGTTTGTACGGTAACAATGCCTCAAGCACAACCCTCACAAATAAGAGTCAGTGGCATGATTGACACCAGAGTCGATGTTTCTATTATTTCTATCAACAACTAGCCTAAGTCGTGGCCCATCACACCAACTGAGACTGCTGTAAGCTGGTGTCAGAGGAGCCACGCAGAGCTACTTGAGTAGCAACCCTGTGTTGATAGAGAATCCTGAGGGTCAAACAGCCATCATTAGACCCTATGTTCTTACAACACCACTTAATCTGTGGGGAAGAGATATCCTGTCTGCCTGGGGAGTCCAAGTAGGGACAGATTTTTAATGTCTCAGTAACCGGACAAGCCATGGGTGAAAGGGCACATAGCACTTTAAAGAGGTTACTTAGAAAAGGGGAATGTGGGAAGAGACCCCCCACAGAACAGAATAAATAAAGCTATCTGTATCTTATTGTTTGCTATTTGCAAATATTTTTCCCTGGTTATAAAAGTTCTGTATTTAAATCTATATAAGTAAGTTTGTTAATGGTTCGAACCATCAAGTTATTTATTGTTTCATAATGTTCAGTTGTAAGTTTGTAACCCATAAGCCATGAACCTGCAGAATGCCTGACAGTTGCAAGACAAGCGCACTGCAACTCTGGTAAGACATGGAAAACACCATTGATTGAAAAATTGAATTCTGTCAAAAAGCCTAATACAAACTAGGCTATGCTGTCTCTTTTATCTCAGATAGCGAGGGCCCCTGTAGCTGAGATAACAAGAAACCAGCAATTTTTTATTTATTAAGACAGAGAGGGGCAGGTGTTGGGATAGGGTGGTTTCAAATCCACACAGAATCCACAGCCAACCATGTCTTACCAATAATGCAGCAATCTCATTAGTCAGTGAAGCTGGCTGGCATCATAAACCAGCCTGTGGCTGAGGCTGAACCGGGAGATTTGAATCATCTATAAAAGAGAGCTGAACAGAATAAAGAGAGGCTGTTTCTGCACGAACATACAGTGTGCAGTATATCCTGTCTTCCCTGGACTGCAGTAATTAGCAAACAGTATTACACAACACAGTAGGCCTCAACAGACCCCAGTAAATCCCAGTAAAACTCATTAGGTCCCAGTAAGGCTTCAGGAGACCCCATTAGACCCCTAGTAGGCCCCAGTATAATTCCAGTACATCCCACTAGACACCTAGTAGATCCTAGGAGACCCCATGATAGCCCCAGTAGGCCTCAGCAGAGCCCAGAAGATCCCAGCACAAATTCCCAGTATATCCCAATAAGTCCCAGTGTGGCCCCACTAAACCCCAACAGCCATCTAGTAGCCCCCAGAAAAGCTCATTATGACTCCAGCAGTTCCCAGTAAGCCCCAGTAGACCCCAGTATGTCTGCAGTAGACCTCACCAGACACCAGAGAGTCCCAGTATGGTCTCAGCAGGACTCCAGCAAATCCCAGTATGGCCCCAATAGACACCAATCGACACCTAGTAGCTCATAGCAGATCCCAGTATGGTGCCAGCAGATCCCACCCAGTGTGCCAGTAGACGCCCATAAATTCTAGTAGGTCCCAGTGTGGCTCCAGTAGATCCCCTTATGGCATCAGTAAACTCCAAATGGCACCCAATAGACCCCAGAGAACCCCAGTATGTCCCCAGTAGATTCCAACAGAGGCCCAATATCTCCCAGTAGCACCTACCAGATCCCGGTATGGAGCCTGTAGACCCAAACAGACATCCAGTAATACCTGATAGCCCCAGAGAGCCCCTGTACGGCCTCAGTAGGTCCCAGTGTGGCACATGTAGCTCTCAGTAGTCGCCAGCAGACCCCAGTCCCCTTCCAGTCTTGGGGGGCTCCCTGTGGTGGCTGGCACTGTCACGGTCCCCAGCCTGCTGGCAGCCCAACAGGACCCTGACATCTGGCAGCACCCCGAGGCNTGCCTGCTGTGTGGGCACTCCTGCACTCTGAGGGTCCCCCCTGAACTTCTGGGGTCTCCTCAAACATCAAACTGGGTTCCCCCAACAGCAGGGTTTACCCTGACTCCTGGGAATACCTTGATGTCATGAGTGCCCTGCCACAATGCCTGAATCACCACAAACCCAAACCCACACCTCCTCCCCTAAACATGTGGTTCTTCCCTCCATCCCCACAGGTCCCCCCATATATCTGGGCACCCCCCAAAACCTGTTGTCCCGTCTGTTTCTCCCCCCCCCAAACCCCTGAGAGCCCCCTCAGGTGTCTGAACTCTTACCAAACTAACCCCTCTGAATCACCACCTCTGAGNCCTGGGTCACCCCAAACCACCATGTCTCCCTTCTGAACCCCAAGGTCCAACCAAACTTGTGGGTCCACCCCAAAATCCTGGGTCCCCCCCATGGCCCTGGCTCCCCCAATCCCCGTGGGGCCCCTCAAACCTCACCTGTTGCCCCCAGAGTGGTTCCTGGCCCCAGGGGCCCCATCACGGTCGCTGCTGCCGTTCGGCTGCGGGGCTCGATCGTGCCCGGGGGAGGAGCTGGCGCGGGCAGAGCTCTCCGTGTTCCTGGGGCTGATCCTGTGGGAATTCCCTCTGGAGCCGGTCCTGGGGGGACTGCCAGGGCTGAGGGGATCACCGGGGCCAGGCACGGTGCTGCTCTGCCCCTGCTTTCGCCTGCCCACAGTGCCCTGCCAGCCCCCGGGCTCACCCCGACCCTGGCCTGACTCCATCTGACCACTTTATTACTTCTCCTGAACATTCTGTGACTCACCTGACTCTTTCTGACCCTTCCTGAATACACCTGACCCTGTGTGACACTGCCTGAACCTGGCTGACCTTGGCTCCCCTGACTGACCCCACGTGACCTCAGCCTTACCCCTGCCAGCCCTATGCCTCACCTTGACACTGGCTATGACCCCAGCTGTGACCCTACCTAACCCCATCTGACCCTGCTTGAACCCTACATGACTCCATCCCAACTCACCTGACCCTTATTTATCACACCTGACGCTACCTGTCCCTGCCTGACCCCTGGGTGACCCCATTCAGCACACCCGATGCCTGGGTCTCCTCCCAATGCCAGGNGACCCCTGTATAATCCCAGTATGTCCCACGAGGCCCCAACAGGTCCTTGAATGACCCCAGTAGACCCTAACGGACACCCAGTAGATCCTAGGAGACCCCACAATAGCCCCAGCAGGCTGCAGCAGAGCCCAGAGGATCCCAGCAGGAGTTCCCAGTATATCCCAGTAAGTCCCAGTGTGGCCCCACTAAACCCCAACAGCCATCTAGTAGCCCCCAGAAAAGCTCATTATGACTCCAGCAGTTCCCAGTAAGCCCCAGCAGACTCCAGTATGGCCCCAGTAGACCTCACCAGACAGTCGCAGTATGGCCTCAGCAGGACTCCAGCAAATCCCAGGATGGCCCAAATAGACACCGATCGACAACTAGTAGCTCATAGCAGATCCCAGTATGGTGCCAGCAGATCCCACCCAGAATGCCAATAGACCCCCAATAAATTCTAGTAGGTCCCAGTGTGGCTCCAGTAGATCCCCTTATGGCATCAGTAAACTCCAAAAGGCACCCGATAGATCCCAGAAGACCCCCAGAGAACCCCAGTATGTCTCCAGTAGACTCCCAACAGACGCCCAGTAACACCCAGTAGCACCTACCAGATCCCAGTATGGACCCTGTAGACCCAAACAGACATCCAGTAATACCTGATAGCCCCAGAGAGCCCCTGTACGGCCTCAGTAGGTCCCAGTGTGGCACATGTAGCTCTCAGTAGTTACCAGCAGACCCGAGTCCATCTCAGTGCCCCCTGTCCCCTTCCAGTCTTGGGGGGCTCCCTGTGGTGGCTGGCACTGTCCTGGTCCCCAGCCTGCTGGCAGCCCAACAGGACCCTGACATCTGGCAGCACCCCAAGGCCTTCCTGCCTGCTGTGTGGGCACTCCTGCACTCTGAGGGTCCCCCCTGAACTTCTGGGGTCTCCTCAAACATCAAACTGGGTTCCCCCAACAGCAGGGGTTACCCTGACTCCTGGGAATACCTTGATGTCATGAGTGCCCTGCCACAATGCCTGAATCACCACAAACCCAAACCCACACCTCCTCCCCTAAACATGTGGTTCTTCCCTCCATCCCCACAGGTCCCCCCATATATCTGGGCACCCCCCAAAACCTGTTGTCCCGTCTATTTCTCCCCCCCCCAAACCCCTGAGAGCCCCCTCAGGTGTCTGAACTCTCCCCAAACATGTGAATCCCCTCTGATGCCCTAGGGTCACCCCCAAACCTCAGGGTCCCTCCAAGGCCCCTGGGTCACCCCAAACCACCATGTCTCCCTTCTGAACCCCAAGGTCCAACCAAACTTGTGGGTCCACCCCAAAATCCTGGGTCCCCCCCATGGCCCTGGCTCCCCCAATCCCCGTGGGGCCCCTCAAACCTCACCTGTTGCCCCCAGAGTGGTTCCTGGCCCCAGGGGCCCCATCACGGTCGCTGCTGCCGTTCGGCTGCGGGGCTCGATCGTGCCCGGGGGAGGAGCTGGCGCGGGCAGAGCTCTCCGTGTTCCTGGGGCTGATCCTGTGGGAATTCCCTCTGGAGCCGGTCCTGGGGGGACTGCCAGGGCTGAGGGGATCACCGGGGCCAGGCACGGTGCTGCTCTGCCCCTGCTTTCGCCTGCCCACAGTGCCCTGCCAGCCCCCGGGCTCACCCCGACCCTGGCCTGACTCCATCTGACCACTTTATTACTTCTCCTGAACATTCTGTGACTCACCTGACTCTTTCTGACCCTTCCTGAATACACCTGACCCTGTGTGACACTGCCTGAACCTGGCTGACCTTGGCTCCCCTGACTGACCCCACGTGACCTCAGCCTTACCCCTGCCAGCCCTATGCCTCACCTTGACACTGGCTATGACCCCAGCTGTGACCCTACCTAACCCCATCTGACCCTGCTTGAACCCTACATGACTCCATCCCAACTCACCTGACCCTTATTTATCACACCNTCCCACCTCACCTGACCCTTATTTATCACCCCTGACGCTACCTGTCCCTGCCTGACCCCTGGGTGACCCCATTCAGCACACCCGATGCCTGGGTCTCCTCCCAATGCCAGGGTCATCGCAGTGTGGGAGGGCACCTCTTACTCCCTCCCAACGAAATTTGTACTTTTGACCCCATCCTGCAAGTCCCAGCTCTTCCTGGGACTCCCCAAAGCCTCCGGAACCTCTGAAGCCCAGCCCTGACTCCACCCTGACTGGCCACACTTGGCACCCGCCACAGCCACAACCCTCGGGGCAGCATTAGAGGGTATCGGTCCAGGCGATCTGCACCTCTCCCCTCCGCAAAGCCCCTCCCTGGCGGGGCTGGGGTCCAGCCTGGGGCACACGGTNTGACCTTGGCTCCCCTGACTGACCCCACGTGACCTCAGCCTTACCCCTGCCAGCCCTATGCCTCACCTTGACACTGGCTATGACCCCAGCTGTGACCCTACCTAACCCCATCTGACCCTGCTTGAACCCTACATGACTCCATCCCAACTCACCTGACCCTTATTTATCACACCTGACGCTACCTGTCCCTGCCTGACCCCTGGGTGACCCCATTCAGCACACCCGATGCCTGGGTCTCCTCCCAATGCCAGGGTCATCGCAGTGTGGGAGGGCACCTCTTACTCCCTCCCAACGAAATTTGTACTTTTGACCCCATCCTGCAAGTCCCAGCTCTTCCTGGGACTCCCCAAAGCCTCCGGAACCTCTGAAGCCCAGCCCTGACTCCACCCTGACTGGCCACACTTGGCACCCGCCACAGCCACAACCCTCGGGGCAGCATTAGAGGGTATCGGTCCGGGCGATCTGCACCTCTCCCCTCCGCAAAGCCCCTCCCTGGCGGGGCTGGGGTCCAGCCTGGGGCACACGGTGGGTGCCCACCCGCCTGTGCTGTGTGGGGAGCTCGGTTCTGCTGGGCCGCCCGGTGCCTTGCAGCAGGAAGCTCTCTGATTGGCAAAGGGCCGGTGTGCTTGGCGACCGATACTTCTGATCGCCTTGGAGCTGTTGAGGGCGGGAGGGGAGTAGAGCGCCGTCCCCGGAGCAACACCCAAAGCGAGGGGTGTCAAGGACGAGACTGGGCCGCCAAGCCTCTCTATAAAAGCTTTATTAAGGCCTGGGGGTTGTCTCTGGGAAGGCAAGCGTGCCGTGTCCGTGGCTCGTGTTCCAGGGGTCTCCGATCCAGCTGGGCGTCGCCAGTTGCAGTCTCAGGTTGGCGCCGGGTCGCTGCTGGGGAGCGGAGGGTCCGGTGTCCGCAACGATGCTACGACGCAACGACCTCGAGAGGCTCAAAGCGCCTCCTTCTCTAGGGTTTGGTGGTCCAACCTGACTGGACGATTCTGGATCCGGCTCCCCACTGGTGGATCTGTGGATTGAAACTGGTCTTTTCTTATTGGTCGCTCCAGAAACTTGCTTCTCCTGATAGGCTCATAAGAGTTTAAAAGTTGTAAGGAGTGACATCAGTGGGTGGTGACTGCAAAACTTTTGTGAAGTCCTGCTTCGAGGCAATGTGGTAGCTGTGCCGTATATCCTGGATTACAAGTCCCACGTAACAACATATGAAACAGTTGAGAACTATAACAGCAAGTAGCAAGAGAACTGTTAGCTAAACAACTTAATTGGTTTAACAAGCCATTAACTAGACAGCTTAATTAACTTAACACTTCATCAACTTGGTCTGTTCATCACAAGGGGGACAGGAGGAGCAGGCAGCTGGTGGGGGCTGGAGGAGAGAATGCCTGTCCTGAAGCACAATATTGAGGTTGAGGGAGGCGAGGCGCGCTCTCCCCAGGGCAAAAACACGACGGGGAGAGAGCAGCGAGGAGGGACAGGGAGGGGATGAGACCTCCTGCCCCCCTCCGACTCGTATGTCCAAATGGGGACAACGGGAAGGAAGGGGTAAGCAAGGCAAGGGAAGGGAAAGGAAGGGTTGGTCGGTGAGGAAAGGCAAGGGAGGGATAGGCAATACAAAGGGCCAGGGAAGGGTAAGAAAGGCTAGGCAAAGGAGGGTTAGACAAGGCAAACAAAAGCAGAAGGCAAGGCAAAGGAAGAGGAGGCAAGACAAGGGAAGGGTTCCAGGCAAGGCAAGGAGAGGCAGCGCAAGGCAAGGAAAGGAAAGGAAATGGAGGGGTAGGCCAGGTAAGGCTGTGCAAGGCAATGGAAGGGTTCTCTTTAACTCTGTTTCTCTCCATTTCCCTATTTCTCTCTAAAGCTATTTCCCTATTTCTCTCTAAAACTATTTCTTTTTCTCTTCAACATTAACTCTTTTTCTTTTTCTCTCAAACTTTAACTTTTGTTTCTTTTCTCTGTTTCTCTATTTCTTTGTGTAACTTTAACCCTTCCTTTTTCTCTCTGTGTCTCTACTTCCCTGTTTCTAACTTTGTGTTTTTGTCTCCGCTTCTCTGTTTCTCTGCCTTTAAGCCCATTTCTTCTTTTTGCTCTATTTCCCTAATTCTCTCTAACCTTATTTCTTTTTCTCTCCAAGTTCAACTCTACTTGTTTTCCTCTGCTTCTCTATTTCTCTCTCTCTTTATGTTTAATCCTGTCTTTTCCTCTCCGTTTCTCTATTTCCCGCGCCGCCCCGCCCCCTTCCCGCCCACCATCCCCGGACACCGTGTCACGTGACCGAGGGTATAAAAGGGCCCTGCCGGCGGCCATTCTGTCAGACCTGGCTGCAAAAATAGAAGAAGGAGGAGAGCTCAGCAGCGCTCACAGGCGGAGAACACCGAAAGGAGAAAAAAAAAAGGAAGGGAAATCATCACCTGGTGGTGGGGTGTCACAAAGATGGGGTTAAGCACTCTTGAGGTAGTCACAGAGACGCAGAGGAGCAGCTGAGAGGCACAGGGGCACCTGTGAGGGGCAAAGCAAGGGCTTGAGGGTTTCGAAGAGTATTTGAAGGATTTTAAGGACCATTTAGAGGATTTTAATGGCATTTTTAGGGCTCTTTAGGGGATTTCTAAGGCTTTTTAACTACTACAGTATTGTCAGGGTACTTTGAAGGTTTCCTTGAGAATGCTTAGGGGTTTTTAGTATATTTCCACAGCTTTTCAACAATTTCCTGCTATTTCAGGTTCTCTTTACAGTATGTTTACAGCTTTTTGGGTATTTTTTACAACTTTTCACACTTAGGGTCCTTTAAAGAAATGCTTGGGGATTTTTAGGGAATTTGTACAGTCCCTTATGGATTTTTTAGCATATTTTCAGGGCTTTTAAAAAATTTTATACTATTTTTAGGGTTATCTTTAAGCCATTTTTGGACTTTTCCAGGGAATTTTTAGGGTTCCTTAGGATATTTCTGGGAATTTTCAAAAGATCTTTGTGGATCTTTTAAAGTACACTTCAGGCTTTTCAAGTGTTAGGGTATTCTTGCAATATAAAGGCTTCTTTTGGATTTCTTAGGGGTTTTTAGTGATTGTTAAGGGCTTTTTATTGATTCCTACAATTTTTACAGTATCTTAAGGGTATTGAAATGGTAGCTTTAGGACCATGTATGGGACGTGAAAGAAAACATTCAGGGTTCCTATAGCATGTGTATGGTTTTTTACAGGCTTTTGAGGTCTTTTTCATAATGGGGATTTTAGGGAATCATTTACACCTTTTTTACAGTCATTTCAAGACATTTTTAGGGTTTTTTAGGGATTTTTTTGTGGTTTCCTAGGACTTTTCAGGACTTTCTGAAAAATTTAAGGGCTTCCTAAAGCACTTTGAGGATTTCCTAGAGCATTTTCAGGTATTTGCAAAATCATTAGGGGTTTTAAGACAACTTTAAAGGCATTCTTATAGTTTTTAAAGAGCTCAAGGCAATTCCTAACTTTTTTTTCAGGCCTATTCAGGAATACTCTAAAATCAATATGGCTTTTTTAGGAATTTCTAAGATTTCATAAGTCATGTTCATGAAATTAGGCCAGAATTTGTGTTAGGGAGACTGTATCTGGGAGTGGGCTTCTGCCAGGTAAAAATGCATATGGATCAGGCTTCTCCCCACAACAAAGGGTTCTGGACAGGAACGCTGGCCCTTTTCCCTGTCAAACAAAACTCACCTCCCCACTTTCTTGATGTCATTTTGTAGGAGACGTTTAGGACTTCAAATTTAGTCAGTGTCTCTTCTGCCGTTAGTTTTCGTCTGGGAGAAAACTTGCTCCGTCTCCAAATTTTGGAGCTGGCAGCCCACTCTTGGACACAGGGTTCTGGACATGAACACTGATCCTTTTCCCTGTCAAACAAAACTCACCTCCCCACTTTCTTGATGTCATTTTGTAGGAGACGTTTAGGACTTCAAATTTAGTCAGTGTCTCTTCTGCCGTTAGTTTTCGTCTGGGAGAAAACTTGCTCCGTCTCCAAATTTTGGAGCTGGCAGCCCACTCTTGGACACAGGGTTCTGGACATGAACACTGATCCTTTTCCCTGTCAAACAAAACTCACCTCTCCACTTTCTTCATGTCATTTTGTAGGAGACATTTAGGACTTCAACTTTAGCCACTTTCTTTTCTGCTGTTAGTTTTGGTCTGGGAGAAATCTTGCTTTGTCTCCAAATTCTGGAGCTAGCAGGCCACGCTCAGACACCGGGTTCTGGACACGAATGCTGGCCCTTTTCCCTGTCAAACAAAACTCATCTCCCTGCTTTCTTGATGTCATTTTGTAGCAGACATTTGGCACTTCAAATTTAGCCAGAGTCTCTGTTGCTGTTAGTTTTGGTCTGGGAGAAATCTGACATCTAGCAACTGTGGGGGTGAGTTTTGTTTGACAGGGAAAAGGGGCAGAGTTCCTTTCCAGAACCCTGTGTCCCAGAGTGGGCTGCTGGCTCCATAATTTGTGGAAGGAGTTTTGAATGTTAAAAGACCGCTATGACCTCATGTGGTTTTTTAATTTGTGTGAAAATTTGTCTTAGTTTTAAAAAAATTAGAATAATTATTACAAGAAATCTAGAAGGCTTATTTGTGACTTGTGGGTGGGCACTATTAACTCTTAGAGCTGCTGTCAGTTCAAATACCATGAAGGTCCTGCATCTGGTGCTTTTGAGTCACCATCTCCAACTGTTTTAACCTAACTTGAATTGTTTCTGCTGAAGATAGTCAGTGTAAAATGAATTTCCCTCCAGGTACATGTTGCTGTCTTCATGTTGATCCTGGATTTGCTAACAGAGCTACTCCTGCCTCTTCCCTGTGCGTTCAAATTGATGCAAAGGCTGAAATCCTGTGACAATCCTGTGATAATTATTTTCTTTTTGAACATCTACTCTTTCCAAATGGTCTGGTGAGTGTTTCCCATGGCTTTACTCTAACATTTCCCCTTGCTCCCCCAGGCCTCTTTGCTTTATGAAGTTATGTAAATATTCCCTTGCTTAAACACACATTGATAACATTTTAGATTGACTGGAGTAGGTTTTACTCCTAACGTCATCTGTTAGCAAGAAGATCCTTCTGTTTAACACATTCCTACCATTGCAAGTCATCTTGGATCATGCATTTCAGACCCCTTCCAGAGCAGGAAAATATTCTGTGTTCTCACTCCCAAGATCCTTTTCCTTGTCCTTCACTGATTAGAAATCCAGAGGTTTCCTCCCATTGACTGAGTGTTACCTCATGTTTGTTCACAGAGAATAGAATAAAGAGCTGGTTGAAGGTAGAAGAGTGGAAAACCATTTCAAATATTTTGAATTTGAATAAAATAGACTTCTGCCACTGGAAATGAGAAACAAAGTATACACAGAGACACTTTCTGCAGAACAAAAGGCATGTGTTAATTTGATTCCAAATCCACAGGAAGGTTGTGCTTAAATTAAAAGTAACCAGTTTGAATATCAGTTGCTCTTTTTTAAAACTATAATCCATAATGTTTTCTTTAATATTATGATTCTACTAATTCATATGTGCATTTCCACATGCATGCTACGAGCAGCTCTCTATTCCTTTCATGCATCTTTGGGTGTGTGTGGAATGCCACTTCAACGGATTAGATTCAAATCATAAGTGAATCAGGACATTTTAGCAAGCAGTTTGTTCCTCGGTCCTGCAGAGGAAGCCAGATGGGTGGGATCCCATGTTATTGCTGAACTCTATGTGCACTGCTGGGGCAGCAAGAAACGCTGGGCAAATTATTTAAATTTACATCATGTTCTATGTTTCTCTTGCTGTTCGTGAGGTAAATGCAATTTACTTTCAGACAGAAGTGACTGTTACATGTTACAATGCTCACACAGCGGGATTATGTTCATGTTTTATTTTGGCACGGAGAGTGAATTCCATTCGCATTGCAGTTACTTTTCCCCGTTTCATCTGACTCAGGGCTGAGGGAGCGAGTCTGCAGCTTAGATGGAGCAGCTCCTTGAGTAGCTATGCAGCCTGAGTCCTTCTTGCTCTCCCAAACTGGGTATGTCTTCTCTGTTCCCTGGGGCAGGGAAACGGTCCAGCTGGAAGACGTGAAGTGAAAAGTGTCACTGTCTGAATTGCTTGTAATTTCTGATAGTTGAGAACCACAGCCCTTATATTCTGTTCAACGCTGTACTTGTTGTGCTAACCTGGCTTACTTGGAAGCCAAGCTAGGTCAGCTGATGAAATGTCTGCTTTTTACTCAATTCAGTTCAGATTTGCCCTTTGGTGCTGGGATAGGATCCCTTTCAGATTCGTGGGAACTGATTTTATCCAGACATCATCCGGAGGGCGCTTGAGCACCTGCTGGAGGCTGTCTGTCGGCAAATGTAATTTTTCTACTAAAAGCTTCACGGTCGCTAAGAAAGCAAGCACTACTGCCACGCTTGCAGGGCACGCAGGGGTAGAGGAGAAAGCCGGGACGCTGTCAGGGCTGTCCGGCCTGCGGGCGGCCCAGGGAGGCGGCCTAGGCCCGCCTCCGGCCCGGGTGGGGCTGGCCCGGCCCAGCCCCCGGGTGAGGCAAGAGCGGCGGGGCCGCAGCGGGACCTCCTCCCAGTTCGCTCGGTGCCTCGCTCGGTGCTGCGGGAGGTGAGGGGCGCGGGCAGCCGAGGCGGGCGGGCGCTGTCGCTTTCTGCTCCTCGCTGTCCCTCACTGTCGCCTCTCTCTTTGCAGACTCGGACTCGGCCCCACGCGGAGGATCCCAGAGATGGCGAAGGTAAAGAGGCCGGCGGCTCCGGGAGGACACGGCCCCTGCCCAGCCGCTCCCGGGACATCCTTGTATTATCCCTCTCCTTACTTTCGCTCCTCACCGCTTTCTTTTCGGGCTGCCTTAAAGCAGCCCATCCCCAAGCCCGGGCGGACGCGGACGGGAGGGGGACGGGGATCATGTGAGGGGCGCGTCAGGCACAACTTTCTTTTCTTTTCTTTTCTTTTTTCCCCCACCACTTTCCACTAATTTGGCCAAGTTTTCGGTACCCTGTGTTTATATTGCGCATGGGTGGAGGCTCCTTCCACTGAAAGGAAGCAGAAAAAAGTATCGCCGTGGCAGTGCGTAGTGGAGGCTCGGCGCTCAGTATTCCCATTCCCAGTTTTCCCATATCTAACGTGAATTTTTCTGGGAGCCTCGGAGCCATCGTGCAGTTCTTTGGAGATATTTCCTTTGCAGCCCTTTGGTTGCTGTGGTTTGAGTCTGGATGAAGACGTGGAAAATGGGGCGGACTCCAGCATTTGTTTCCATAGTCACATCAAATGCATACGCTCTGGAAAGTAAAATAGGAGTTTAATGGCTTGTTTGTGGGGTTTGTACCGCTGTAGGAAGTGAAAGCAATCAAGGTCTATTAGGGCTTTCTCAAAGGTCAGAGTAATTGCACTTAATAAGTGGAATGATTAGTAGTGTTTTAATACCCCTGTGATGACTATTTACTCCTATTATGTCTGGATGTAGTTTTAAGAGAAAGGGCACTTCCTGTAAAGAAAAAAGGTTTTTAATAGTATTTCTCTAAATGCTTAAAGTTTT
>VZTR01014597.1:242524-381993 GCA_013400775.1 Chaetops frenatus
TTTTGTTGTTTTTGTTTTTGTTTTGTTTTGTTTTCTTTTCTTTTGTTTTCTTTTGAGTGACAAAGAAGGGGTTTTTCTTTCTTTAAACATCAGGCCTGGGTTGTAGGATGCAGGTTAGGAGAATAGGAATCCTTTCCCCAGACAATTCTGGGCACCTGCCCAGAGGGATATACTTGGACAATAAGACTTTTATTACAGTATATGTAGCATTGCTTATAGGCTTAAGGGTAACTTCCTTTTAGGAAAAGCATGGAAATTTACAATATTCTTGTCTGCCCCACAAAGGCAAACTTTAATTCATCTTCTTAACAGGAATATTTCATTCTTCACTAGTGCAAACCAGTTACTCTTGGCTTCAGGTAGTAAATTTTTTACTGCCTGAGGTGACACTTGGGGATGGTTTTTTATCTGTGGTGGGTGGTGGTAGATTGAAGTAATTGGAACAATGAGGGTTTTTATTAGCTAGGCCTTGTTCTCCAGTTTCCACATTCATAGGGCTCCTTTCTGTATAAGTAGTATTCTTTGCCTGTGCAGTTAGGTAGTCACAGAACACTGGTAGTGTTAAAGCTTTGTAGCCTGTAATTCGTTTCATAGAAATAAAAAACCCTGAATCTGAAAAGGAAACTACTTCTCATGACTGTTGTTTTATCACAAAATGGAGGTAAGAGTGAAAATGCCCACGAAATGTTGAGAGTCATTTGACAGAAGCTTCTTGTGTACAACTAAAGCCTCAGAGTTCACAAAGGCTGCACAGCACAGTGTACTGGAGTCCAATTTAGCCTAGGTACATCACTGAAGAATAAAACCTTTGAAGAAGGTAAGTTATATTTGGAATCTTGGTCACCGAAGTACCTGGTCCTTGCCCAGTTCTGTGAAGATTTTTTTCTTCTTTGCCCAAAGGCCTGAGGAATTTTGTGTCTTCACTGTCCAGAACAGAAGGGTTCATTCATTTTGTAGGAAAACTGCAGCATGCTGTGATGTGCTGCACAGTCTGGTCTCTCCCTGCCTGTGTTTATCTGCTCTCTTTGAGGGAGCACTGCTGCCCTGACAAGCTGTCCTTTCTCTCCCAGCTGTGTGTGGTCTTTGTTGCTGCAGCGATGCTCAGGGCACCATCTCCTCCTGCTCAGTGAACAGGCTGGGAGCTGCTGCCCTGTGCTTGCTGGCTCAGAAATCTCGAGAGAAAGCAGCAAGTGCTGTGTGGACTGATCTGTTTTGGTCTGCTTCTCCCATTTTTTCCCCCCCCGAATAAAACTTGGGAGTATTTGGTGTGTCCATTTGTAAACTGCCAGGAAAGGATGGCTTGCTGCTGCTGAAGGTGTGGCTGCTGCTCTGTGCTCTATCTGGAGTTCCTGTTCTGCCAATGAGCACGTGTGACTCGGAGCACAGGGATAGTATTGCCAGCTCCACAGTGCTCCAGAACATTGTCTCACATTCCAAAGTACAAACACTTCAGATCTGGGCTCTGAGTAGCCCCCTCTGGCTCCCTTGAGGTTACTTGTGAGGATGGGTTTCTCAGATGTCTCTGCACTGGTTCCTATGTGGCTGCTGCTTGCTCTTCTTCTGTCCCACCCTCTCTCTTCCTTTTTTTTTCCATCCCTCCTCCCTATCTTTGGTATCTCCATGGTGTAGTGACTCAGAGTTCACCACAGATGTTGTGTAATTGTTTTTTCTTAAGAGTTTAAATTTAGTGGGGCAGATGTTAGTATAGTCTGCTGACCTGAGCTTACTCCTCCTGCTTAAGCAGACAGTCTGAAGCACTGTTAAACTTGGAGAGGTGTTTTGCAGGCATGTCTTTCTAGTTCTGCTTTTGCATCGGCTCTGTGCCTGTATCCATCCACTCACAATGCCATTTGCACTGTACTGCCCTTGAAATGTCAGGATAAATTGCATATTTCTTAGTTTTTTTATGTTGGTTTTAGAGCGTAGTTTGAACTGGCGTCTCTGTGTGGCCTTCAATAGCTGTGAAGGCTCTCAGGTCAGCAGTGAACACTGGGTTGTGTTTATCTGCAAGGTGGTTCTTGTGTAAGACATCTTACAGCAGTCTGTCATTTATTCTAGCACATGACCTTCTGGGCTCTCCTCTGTCTGCTGGAAATAGCACACCTTCTCTCTTTGCTGGTAAATATTCTCCATTTCCAACCTTACCACTCCACACCTTTCCTGTGCCATCTTGTCAACAAATGGCTGCTTAAAAAAAGAACAAACCAGTTTCACAGCACCTTTTCTGCACTAAATACTGGGTTTTCAAGCAGCAAAATTTTGAGACACAACTTCTGTTGCTGCAGAGAAAGGGAGTGGCTCTTCATCTGTGGAATTCTGACCGACAAGAGGTTGCTGTTGGTGGTACAGAACCACGATACTGGGGAAGGACTCTCAGTTAGTTCAAGTATGGTCTGTTATTTGCTGACATGAATTCTGTATATTGAACAGTGGCTAAACACAGGGGCTTGTGGGTGGGAAATATTTGGTTTCTTGGTGAGGAAAATGAAAAGGAACCTTGTTAAGTGGCTATTGTTGCTGTTGCCAGGATATGTGGCAGCATTAATTTGTGATGTTAAATTGTCTCTTGGGAGACATTCACGTCGAGGTGCTGGTTAGAAACATTTCATCTGACAAGGTTTTGTCTTTGCTAGCATAGAACTGGACAAAAATACCAGAGAATATGAATTTCCTCATTTGGAGTGGCATAAATTCTAAGGCAACATTATCTCTTGCTTTGTAATCTTTTTAATTTTTTTCCCCTTTTTCCCCCCTCTCTCTGCCTTTCCTTTTCATGTTAATTTTGTGTTTCTAGGAGCTTCATTGGTCTCATTGGGATGTGTCTGGAGAAAATGAAAGCTGCTGTTTATTTCTAGTGTGTAATCACAAATTTCACTTGCACTACACATGACTCCTTAACAACAATGACTGTATTGGGGAATGTGGACAGAAAAGAATGTGTGTGGGTTTGGGGTGTTGTAATCTTGTGATACACTTTCTGTTGAGGTTTTGTGTGTTGTACTTCTCTTTGTATTTTACTGCCCCATTGTAAGGTGTGCTGCTGGAGTAAAGGATCACTCCAGATTACAAAAGGATTTCTGTAAGAGGCTGTTTGTCTTTTTCATTGATGTGCTTTGGGTGCTACGGGGTGGGAAGTTTACTGTTCAAAGAAAAAAAGACCTATAAGGCTGTAATGTTATTGTGTATCTGCTTACTTAAAGGGCAAGGAATGTTTGTAGTGATATTAAAGATAAGATATCTTTTTATAGAAGTAAATAAATAATGAAGTTTATCTGGTTCATAGCTCCTGCTTCAGATTTGCTGTGACAGCAAGTTTGGGTCAGTCTGTGGTGGTTGTTCAGAAGAGGTGCTACCCTCTGTTTATTTGGCCAAAACGTGCCATGTTTGTGAAGGAGGAGACAGCTCTTCCCCTCTTCCCTCCATGGACTGAGTACCTTACTGCTGCAGAGCTTTCTGCCCTTGTCCATGTATTTCACAAATGAGAAATCTGAACTGCAATAACTAAAAGGGCACTTGTGGCTAGTGGAGTGGTTTAGATGGATTTGTGGTTGTTGAACATGGTGTGCCTGAGTATTCCCTGCTGTACCCTGATTGTCAGGCCACACTGCAGTGCTCTAAAAAGCACTCAGGCTGAGTTGGGTTCTGATGTGGAAGTTAGGGATGGCTTGGCCCTTTCCCAGTACTGGGCCAGCTATAGGGAGTGTCACATCTGCCCACATGTGGCTCCTAAAGGCAGGTGTGGTCAGGTTCTGATGGAGGATGCTTGTGGCAGGTGGGGAGCCAAAATCCACTGAGTGCTGTGGGCCACGAGGGAGTGCCTGGAATGCAAACGGTGCTTGGACATCAAGAGAAATCCTTCAGACTTCAGCTGCACCAGGAGATTTTCAGGAACTGTTCCTCAGGCTTAGTGCATGTTCAGGCTTTCTATGCAGTGCTTTGGAAAAGAGAGTTATGAGGGATTCTTGTCAGTTAACAGAAATGAGAAGGGCAGTGCAGGGAGAGATTTCAGCTGACATTTAGTGTTTACATGTGCTTTTTCTGTAACAGCCACACAGGAATGTTGGGCTGTTGTCACAAGACTTGGAAATTGTGAAGGGGAATTCCACTTGCTTATAACAAGATAAGCAAAAGAAAGCTTTAAGATCAATATCTGCCTCCTCTGAGACTTGTTGACATTGGTCATTTCCAAAGGAGAATTGTGGCACTTCTGTAATATTAATTATGTTGAGATGATATGGAACAAAAGTAAAATAAGTAACCCCACTCTTTCTGGAGTGGTAGTAAGGGAGGAGGAGGGGGAGGCTTTTCAGTATTGATCTGTTTTACCAAATTAAATTCAGTTTGTAAAAATGAGCCCCAAATCCTTGAGATTTTTTTTTTTCATGGTGGGCTTTGGAATTAGCTAGGAAGATGACAATAATCACATTCAAAGTACTAGCTAAAAAACTTGCTTATCAGGGGAGAAGCAGAATGTTCCAGTGGGATTGTCACACCTCTGAGTTATGCTGGCTATTGGAAACCATCTCCCAAAAAGAAATCTGTTGTTGCCATTAAACACCGTGATGCTTTAGTTCTGATGTGTCAGAGTATGCGAGAAATGAACCTGACTCCTGGCTGCTGCTGCTGCACTGGGAGCTGCGGGGAGCCTCTGCTGGCAGGAGCACACGGGAGCCCCAGAGCAGGGTTTGGTTACTGCTCTTTTCTCCCTGCCCCTCTGGCTGACCTGGCTCTGATGAGTGCATTGACTGGAGACCAAAGCACGGAGTGGCTGAAGTGCCTGACTCCAGGCAAGGCCAGATGGCTGTGCTGCCTCTGGAGTAATCTGGTGCCAGTCTCAGTAGGTGCCTTGGCACTTGCTATGGTGCTCTCTCTTGAGAGTGGAAAAATGCCCTGCCTGTTCTGATTGCTACGTTTTTACAGCAGTGCTTACAGGAAATTTCCCCTCTTCAGCTCTTGGAAACACCTTCCTGTTCCCCAAATCCAGCTGTTTCCCCTTTTGGCCACTTCTGTAGTTTGGAAATGAACTACTGTGCTAAACACATATAGGTTCTTGAACTATCCTGTTTAAATAAAGGCAAAACTTTTCCACAAGGATGATGAATGTCCTTTTGTGTTTAATCCAAAGAGAAATTCCCTCAAGAGCCATGTTCCATGGAAACGTAGTGGAATTATTTTTGTGTTTGGACAAGCTGATCTCTTTCCTTATGTTTGAACTGTTGTGGGTTTTTTTAGCTGTAAGCTAATGTAGCTGAATCACTTTTGTAAAAAGTTGCTCTTTTCAGAAGGGACATGATGAAAAATTGAAAGCCATTAATTGCAGTGTTCAATGGATCTCATTTGCAAGGTGTTGGAAAAAATTAGTGTGATACTGCTTGAGAGTTCCAGTAGGGTTTTCTTGAGGAGAAGTTCTTATTTTTAAATGTGTCTTTGTGCCATTTGCCTAGCATACGTGATTTGTGCAATTACATTTTCAAATTACTTTAGCAAATGATAAATTCTCAGTCCTTTCCCTGCATTCAGGTTCCAGTGTGGAAGAGAACAGTAGTTTGCAGAATTGGTACATCCATATACCCAAATTTAGCTGGTGGATTGCTAAGGAAAACCATAGTAGAGCCTCTGGAGTGAGCTGTGTTTAAACACCCACAGACTGCTCTTTAGCCAGACAGCTGCAAGAAAAATACAATCAGCTCTTGGATCATTAACTCAATTTTAGCCTGAGCTCGTGTATGGGGAGCTGAAAGATGCAATATTCTATTCCATGGCTTTTTCCCTCTCCCCTGACCCCATTTTCCCCCCTTCCAGTACACGAGAGGCACCGTGACAGCCTTCGCTCCTTTTGATGCCAGAGCTGATGCAGAAGCCCTTCGCAAGGCCATGAAAGGAATGGGTAAGGATAATTTTTATTTTACAAGAAAGAAAGTGCTCTCCCTCCTTTGCAAACATCCTTTCTCATCTCTTTTTTTGTCTTAGTAGATGAGAGTAGGGCATGTGGCTACAAGCCATGGAATGACAGCCCCAGGACCACACTGGTTTGGGTGTGTCCTGCTTGTGACTGTGCAGCTCTCAAGGATGTTTATTTTTAGGTTAGCATGAGGGGAAAAAAAAAGAAGTTTACACATTCCCCATCAAGAAATGGGTGCTCCACAGGCTGTTCTGGGCACAAAAAGTTTTACAGCGCAGTAGCTTTAGTGGATTTATAGGGACAGCTGTGGAGAATTACAGCAGCATGGTAGGAACTCTGCGTGGACAATCTCTAACAGCCTCCTGGGCCTGGAAGTGTGTGAGCACAGTGCAGTTACTGAGACAAGGGGTGTGAGCACACAGCCTGAGGGCAGACTAAGAAGTGGTTTCTAAGCTCACTCTGTCACTTTCTGCCCCAAAACTTCCCTGGGAGAACAAAGCCACCTGTGGAAGGAAGCAGAAGGAAGGAAAGGAGGGATGTGTGGTACCTCAGCTTACAGGCAAACTCAGTAGGGCTGGGAAGATGCTGTGCTGGGAGGACTTACCTTGCAATTTGTCTATAAAACAGGCAATAGCTCCATGCTGCTGCCCTCTGGGGTGTTTGGGGTTGCTGGAGTGAGTTTTGCTGTGAGTTGGCAGTTTGTTGGTGAGCCCAAAGGCTGTGGAATACAGGCTGTGACTAAATGTTATGGTTGGTCCTTGGAGCAGAGTCTGGATCAGAGCACTGAAGGAGAACAAACAACATGTTAAGTCCTCCAGTCATGTTTTTGCACCAAACTTGGTGGCTCAGCTTGGGGTACGGTGACATTTGTTATTTTAAATGCTTCTGCTGTTTGCCAGTAGGCTGCTGCTGTGAAAGCATCTTTCACTGCCTTTTGAGTTTGTGCCA
The DNA here is from genome assembly GCA_013400775.1 of Chaetops frenatus. NCBI lineage: Eukaryota > Metazoa > Chordata > Aves > Passeriformes > Picathartidae > Chaetops > Chaetops frenatus. The sequence continues at coordinate 249,375 of VZTR01014597.1, forward strand.
CTGCAGTTTGTTTTTCAGAGTGTGTTTGTAACTCTTTGTTCTTTCTAACTCCAGGGACTGATGAAGAAACTGTGCTGACGATCCTCACCACCAGAAACAATGCTCAGCGTCAAGAAATTGCTTCTGCCTTTAAAACCTTATTTGGCAGGGTAAGAAGAAGAAAAAAAAATAATACCTCTGGAAATGAACTGGTTCTGGCTTAGGATGATTGCTTTAAAATAGGAGGCACATTCACCATATTCCCTATAAAACATTCCTTGCAAGAAAATCTACTTTTGCTATTGTATCCCCTTCTCCTCTAGCCTCCCTTATCCTAAAAGAAATCACAATGTGTTTTAGGTTTTCCACATGCCTGTTTACCTTTTCTCCTGCCTTATTTGTTTGAGTTGAGGTACCAATTAAAACAAAAAGAGAGATGTCCCTTGTGTTTTTTGCTGTGTCTCCAGAGTCTTTCAGCTTGCAGACTAATGTGCATTCTTCTAAAATGCTTAGTCCTTGTTCATCACAGCACTGTTTGTTCTGCACTAGGATCTTGTGGATGACCTGAAATCAGAACTCACTGGCAAGTTTGAAACCTTGATGGTGTCTCTGATGAGACCAGCATATATTTTTGATGCTCATGCACTGAAGCATGCCATCAAGGTAAGAGGAATGAATGTGTTACATGAAATGATTGGTGCTTTTGGTCGATTAAAAAAAAAATCAGCAAAGTTGTTCTAACACCTGCTAATTCTATTGTTCTGCCTGGTTTCTTTTTCATCCTGATAATTCAGAGGCAGTTTAGAAATCTACATAGATAAGAATTGTTCCTTCTGGTTTCAATACAATGAGTAGATGTGCATGTTGCTTTCCCATTCTTTTTGCTGTTCAAGTGCAGTGCTGAAGTCCAGTGGGCTCTGGATTTTTCTGCTGTGAGCAGCCAAGATTTTATAGCTTTACAGCGGTATGAAAATTAGTTCAGAGCATTTAATAAAAGATCTTTGTTTCTTCTTAGCTGTTATTTAAGCTACAGAGTGTTTTGCCCCTCATGGATTGCAGTGCAACCCCAAAATTGATGAGCTTGTGTAAACTGGTGTCCACCAAAATTATGAGCAGGTATTGTCTGTAATACTGAATGTGCTCTAAAAGCTGCCTTCAGTAATACAGAGAAAATAACTGATGGCCCTGCCAGTGTTACCCTTCTAAATTTTCTCTTTAGTGAATGCATTTAGTGCCTTTCTGGGCAAGCCAGGTAAACAAACAATTTACACTGTGGATGTGTAGAAATTTCAGGGTCTCTTCCATGTGCTCTTTTTTTTCCCCCCTCTGTCACACCTGTCTGATATCATCAGCCTATGGAATTTCAGGAATCGCATGTCCCTGGATTATTTACAGTATTGATCAAAGTAAAGGACATTGAACCTGACTAGTGTGAGGTAGTGCTTTGTGCAATGGCACTTCCATGTAAACTCCCAAGATCCTGAATGAGCAGCTGGTTAATATGTAGGCTTTAGTCAACTGTGCAAGCAAGTGCTCATGCACCTGTGACCCAGTAAATAATCCCTCAGACAACAGAAACTTCATTCCTGGAGGTTTTCTGTGATGTCTCTATGTGCATTGGGGGAAGGGGAAATGGTACCTGACAGAGAAACTGATAAAGACTTTGTTGATTATTTTAAAAAATTGTGTATTCCCAAGCTCCTCTTATTGATTTAGGAGTCAAAGGCTGGCAGGGAAATGACAGAGAAAATGGGTGTAGGAGGGAAAGCAGAGATAGTGAAACAAGAGTGGTTTTGTTCTTGTCACTTACAAAAAAAAAAAAGGGTATTAAACCCAAGACCATAGACTTTCAGAAAATGTGTCTGCACAGGAAAGGATGTCAGTGCTGGCTGCAGTTCAGGCAAGGGGGGTAACAGTAAAGCAGATGTGGTGGCAGGAACTTCAGTGCAGGATAACAACTCAGCTAAGAGCACTAATTCTGTGCTGAAGGCTGTCCTAGAAATTTTCACTGCTGCTACTTGGATTAGAGTGGGTTTAACTGTGCCTGCCTCCCTTGTTGATTAGGCAGGTTCATGAAACAATCTGCATTTTGGAAATGATTGCCTGTAACCTGGCAGATTTATATTCTGCATAACTTTGTGTGCAGTTGCACATCTTTGTGTATGTGTTTAGTATTTAATGTTTTCCTTACAGGAAAGGTTGTAAATAGCATGCTGGAGCAAAAAATGCTCAGTATTGCATTTCAGTGTTGCTTTTGTGAAATGACTCCTTTGTATGTGTAAAGAGCAGTGGATTATTCTTGGGAACCAAGCAGGCTCAGACTTGTGGAAACAAGATATTGGCCTGGCTTTTGTAAGTTTTATCCTTGTAAAGGGGAAAGAGTGGCTGTTGTGTCTGCTGCCATTAAGAAGTGCAGAATTGCTGGAACTATCTGGGTTAGCAATCCTGTTGTAAGGTGTGTTTGCAGTGGAAGAAGGGGTTTGTTTAACAGCACAGCTCACAGCTGGGTGGCTCTGGGCTTAGCTGTGTCCTGGCTGGTGACAGACACTATGAATTAGAGCTAAGGTGCAAACTTCCTCTTTTCATTCACTTCTCTTGAGGTCCTTGACTGTAATAGCAAAGAACTGAGGCACACCTGGCTGTGCTTGGGCATGGAAGGGCCCATCTGAATCCTGCAGCACTGGGCTTTTATTAACTGTTGGGTTGGTTTTGAAAACATTGAAGACAGAACTGGAGCAGTCCTTTTCAAAACCCCCACAGTATACCAGAAAGGAGAAAATATTGTTTGTTTATTTGGTCCTGACTTAAAATTTGTTTATTATAAGTTTATGATTGGTTTTGGTTGTCAAAGAGAATTCTTGTTTTCCTTTTGTTATTCCATCAACTGATTCCTACTTGTACCCCTGCAGGGAGCAGGAACCAATGAGAAAGTGTTGACTGAAATTCTTGCCTCCAGAACACCTGCAGAAGTGCAGAATATTAAACAGGTTTATCTGCAAGGTAATTTTTTGTATAAAATAAGGCTCTCTGCTCACTTCCCTAAATACCATTTTAGCTCATCTTTCAGATAAGGTTTATCTCTGAACTGATGGATGTGTCCAATAAGAGGGAATTCTTTCTGCTGTGTTGCAAAAAATCATATTGAAAGGAACTAGAATTTGGATTGGAAACTAAAATAGTTTTTATTTCAGGGCTATGACTGCAGGTTATGGTGCTTTGTGCTTTATAGTTAGAATCCTTTCAAAAGCATTCCTTTCTTCCATCTATTGTTTTCAGCCCTTTGACTGAAAGGCATTTTTTAGTAGTTGGAAACAAGAAAACTGATATCACATAAAGAAACCAGAAGTGATTTTTTTTTTCCTTTTGCTCAGTGTTCTGTTCAAATGCATTTGTTTTAAAGCAGGTGCAGCTTTTGGTTTCCAAAGGAGTAGGTGCTTTTACCCTGTGATTGTGGGGTTGTTTTTTAGGGCAATGTTTAATTCAACAGATTTCTTTTAGCTCTATGCAGATTCCTAGAAATTCTCATGTCTTAACAAATTTTGAGCCCAAACCCAGAGTCTCCAAGGGTAAAATTTATTAGCAGTGGACATTTTTGGGCTCATGGTTTTTGTACAGTGAGAATGCCCTATTTTAGCATGACTTCATGGCTGTATCCCCTTTAGTTCCTTAAGGAGCTGAATCCATTGTACACACAATGGATTCAATGTACAACTCACTCAGGAGCTGAGTCACATTGTACTTCAAAATATTTTGAGTAATCTGCTCCTGACATGAGGTGTGAGGTGCTGTATTTTCACCTCTTTTACAGTAGTGTTAGGTTATAAATGAAAACAAAGTATGTCCTGATAGATGATTCTACGAGATGTGAGTCAGATGAACTTTTTGCTTTTCCTTACTTTCCCCTCAAAATAGTAAGGGAGGCTGTAAGGTGCTGAGTGGATGTTGCTCTTTTGCAGAGTATGAAGCCAACCTGGAAGATAAGATCACAGGAGAAACATCAGGCCATTTCCAGAGGCTGCTGGTGGTGCTGCTGCAGGTGTGTCCTTTTGTGTGGTGACTTTCATTTCTAGGTGCACTTGTCCCTTTCTGCTCACTAAGCTGAGCTCTGGATAGGGCTCTGCTGGGCAAGGTTGGCTCAGGAGCTGAGTCACTTCCTCTGATGTGCAGGGGTAGCCTTGGGCTCTCTTCTGTTTCATTTCCACATCACTGAGTCAAAAAACTTCTGTGGTGCCAGTGGGTGTAGCAGGTGCTGCTATGTGGGGTTTTGAGGGCAAAATGGGAAGAGGACCCTTATTTCATACAGACACACACAAGCAAATGGGGAAAAACAAGGTGGTTTTGGAAAAGATGCACTGGGGGTTGGCTTCTCACAGTAACTTACAACTTCAATATAGCATAAATTGTTTTTCAATTCTTCAGTTTAACAATTTCTGAATTTCTATTTAGGCGAACAGAGATCCTGATGTTGGAGTTGATGAAGCTCTTGTTGAGCAAGATGCTCAGGTGGGTGAATGACTAGGGGTTTGGGGCATCTCTACAAGTTATCTTGCAAAGATGGCTAAAATTCAAATATCAGAGTGTGTTTGTTTAAGGTCTCTCTATGTGTTTCTTAATGTTTTCATGTGCTTTTGTATGTTCTGGACCAAAGAAGTGCCAAAACCTCAAACATGGTGATCAAAATTTTTGGCACTTTTACATTTCAAGGTAAAGTGTGTCTTGTTTTGCTTATTGCTTAACAAATGGCCTGAATGAAACAGTAGATCACTGGAAGAGAGGATTATTGCTGAGGCTTGGTGATGCCAAGGGACCCACTGTTGGAAAACTCAGATGTTAACAGTTCATTCCTTAATACCTGACTTGAACTTCTCTCTGGCTTTATTCCCTTGTCCATGGCTGCTCCCTAAACCTGGAGGGGAAGGAATGCCAGCAGTTAATTGGTGTCCTTGATGGTCTCTTGCTGGGTGCTATTTGCTTTGTTGGAGTGGTGGTCAATATTTCAGCAGTTCAGTTACAACTCATTTAATATATTTTTCTTCTCAGTTATTTCAGATAATTCTGCACGAGACATTTTTCTCTCATAAATTGTTTCTTGAGATGAAAGAAATACAGGGATTGTTCAAGGTGACATGGAGGAAACACGGAATATCAGATCAATAAAACGTTCTCCTGATAGCACAGCAAGATGGAGAGACAGACTGGGAAATACATTTTACTGGCACAGGCCTATCTTTTGTCACTTAAATTCAGAAAGCATTATTGTTCTGCTGTGAAAGTTAATTTCCTGTGAAAACTTGAGCTGGAAAATTAGAGGGGCAAATGTTTGATTTGTGAACTAGACTCTTCCATGACATTTTCAGTCTTGCTTTTAGCTGGGCCTATGTAATTGAGGAAACCCACCAAGCACTGGCCCTGGCTGGTAGATAGATTCCTTTTGGCCTCTGTAATTGGGTTTAAATAAGCAGCTCAATTCAGGAGGCACCAAACCCAGCTGTTGAAAAGGTCCTGGTTTTCCAAACAGTCCCAGTGGTTTGCTGCATACATTTAGCTTGAGCTGGGACCTTGAGTCAATGGAGTTTCCATTCACCAGCCAACACAGCTGGAACAGATTCATTCATTTTCTAATGGCTGTTGTCAGATACAGATGGTCAGAAGTGAGGTACATGACTGTGAAAATGTATGAGTATTTTGGGCTTCCCAATGTTTTTCTCGAGTCATATGATATTCTGGAAAGGACTCCATACATTTGAAGGCAAACTTTTTGCTCAGTGGTGGTTTTTAAATTTTTTGTGTCTATGATTACTAAATATTAATTCAAAGCAATTGTGAGACTTTTCTGAGAATGTCTAAAGGAGAAAGTCTAACTATTTGAAAAAGATTTTGTGAATATCACTTCTGTAAAGTTATACAGTAGAGGTACATTTTATGTATTGCCTAGTGGCAAGGCAGGTAAAAACTTAAAGCTGACTTAAAGTGCTGTTTGCAACTTCTGGTATCTCTAAATACATCTTTTGCTGGTATTTCTAAATGCTGTTCTGACACTTGTCATTTGCCACTGGATGGGGAGTGCTGTATTCATTTGGAGGACTTAGCATATATTATTTGTAATAAATACCCATGCAGTGAGTGCCTTGAGAGCTTTTTCCCTTCCCCCTTTTTCATTCTGTACCATTAATATTAAAAAGAGTATATATACTACAATATGTACAACCTTTCTCCTTACAAAGTGTTTAGCACATAGTTTGGAAAAAGGCAAAGTTTTATGACTGTCAGGAAGAAGAACTTATTTCATTTTCCAAATTTCTTTTTCCTTCTCATCTTTTCCCTTATCTAGTTTGTTCCAATTTTCTGAAGTGCTTTACTTTCCTGGTGCTGAAAATGCACCCGGGTCTTTGTCTGCACCAAAGACAGACTTGCCTGAAAAGCCATGAATGTGCTAAAACCAGGATTAAAATCTGGTTTCAAACAACTAAGAATTTATTAGCCCAGAAATCCAGTTTCTGAGAGCTCCTAGATCCACCTTCCCCTCCTTCTTGAAAAACTTCCTCCTGGGACAAACTGGCATGGTTCTTCTGTTGAAGAGCCATTATGTAAGAAAGTTTTGTTACTCTGATTTGAAAAAGGGAAGGGAGAAAAGGGCAGAAAAGGCAGTATTGTGAAAAGATTGTCTGCTGTATTGTCACAGTTCCAGAAAACTTCAGGCTTATGAAAAGGACTATGCACAGTCAGTTTCAGGGTCTGAAGCTGCATTACTTATGGAAATGCCTTCACAGTCAATTTCAGTTTTTGCATTTATTTCAAAGATGAGTTCAGTACTTGGCAATTTTATTTCATTTTTTTTTTTCCTCCTCAAGCTATAGCTTGTAGTAAATTTAATGCACCTTATTAGAGTGAGACAAATAGAGCTTTTCAACAGGCTGTGTGGACACAAAACAAATGCTGATGTTTCTGATCTCTTGAATTCATAACAGGTTTTGTTCAGAGCTGGGGAGCTGAAATGGGGAACAGATGAAGAAAAGTTCATCACCATCTTGGGAACCCGCAGCATTTCCCATTTGAGGAGGGGTAGGTACTGTGGTTAATGAGGGCCTGAAAGCTTCTGCCTGAAATGCAGCCTGGAAAAGCTCAGCCCATTTTGAGGTGCATGCTTTGTGAGCTGCTGATAGAGGCTATACCTTTTCCCCTGCTCCATGCCCTCCATAAGTCTATTTTACCAAGCTGTTTAGGCCATTGGGAATAGTGCAGGGGGCTGTCCCTTCAAGGTGCAGGGAGGGGTTGTACAGTGGGCATCTGATGGAAATTGGTGCTCAGAACAGGACACTGGTGGCCAGTAGCACCTGAACTGTGGATAGTGACACACAGGTGGCATTGGCAGGAATGCTGGCTGTTCACTGATGGAGCACACTTTGTTTTGCAGTGTTTGACAAGTACATGACCATTTCCGGCTTCCAGATTGAGGAGACCATTGACCGAGAGACCTCTGGTGATTTGGAGAAGCTGCTTCTGGCAGTGGGTAATTGAGTCCTATCACATCTAGAACTGGCTGTCTTTGCTTACTCCCAGGCCTCTTTAAATTGCAGTTGTCACAGAGACTGACATGGAAACAGGGTTCCTTTAGGAAGGTAATCACCTGGGATCTATTTTTATGTCTAGAGAAAAGGTGGTGAACTGCGTTCTCTTTGGTCATGTGCACCTCTGCCAGAGGTGAGACCAAACTCTGCCTTCACCTGGGTTCCTGACAATTCATCCAGGACAGCTTTGTAGAGTTTGACTAGTGAAGTCTCTCTGCTATCAGAAATAAATGGTTTGTTTTAAATCCCAGAACCCAAAGAGTTGTAGCAGAGGAACAGACCAGGTGACAGCCCTGGAGAGAATGACCCAGAGACACAGAGTTTGTCTTGGCAATCAGAGATTGCCCTGTATTTAATAGCAGCCAATAATTCAATCCTTTGGCTTTTTTCAGTGAAATGCATCCGAAGTGTGCCTGCCTATTTTGCTGAAACTCTGTATTATTCCATGAAGGTATGTAAATACTTTCCCTACGTCACTTTCCATCTCCTCCAGCTACAATTCCTCTTCCTTTAGCCTGTTCCTAATTTCTTCTGCCACTGTAAATGCTGACAGGATACTGTATCACTAAGTATCTGCAAAAGGTTCAGGGAATGCAGATTTGGGAGAGGATGCAAACAATTCATAAAGTCACCTTAGAGTTCATCATAGGTTTGTCAGACCATAGACCTTTTGCAGTCTCATCAGGTGTTTTCTAATTTGATGTTATTACACTGGAAAACGTCTGGCAAGATCCACTGGGCACTTCCAGCTGATTAAACCCAGTGTCTTAGATGGTGAATGTACTGAGGAAGGGAAGAATTGTAAATAGTGCAAATTAGTGCTCTTTGCTTTGGGTGTGAGTATTTACAAACCAAGGGCATTAGGTAGCTTTGAAACACGTTTTAGTTACTATCCATCTTGTTTTGGGAAGCAGAAGAAACTCAGCAGAGAAAAAGAAAGGCTTAAACCACTAAAAAAGATTATGCACAGGAATTGCATTAGCAATGCATCCATGTTTCTGTTGGCTTCACCTCCTCTTGGATGGGAAGAGAGAAGCTCCCAGTGGGTAATATTAATACAGAGATTGGTAGTCTGTTGTTCTCAGGCAATTCTCAGGAGGAATTCCTCCCTTCCCCTTGCTGGAAAGCCCTTAAGTGTGTTTGTCACTTGATGAGGTGGCAGCTTGAGAGTTAGTGATGAGACACAAAATGATAGCTTAATTTTTAAAAGTCCTTTACTGCTTTTATAGATACCAATGTAGAATAAGGTTCAGGTGAAAAATACAAAATACTGTACCAGTAGACTGAGCTGTCTGAGGAGGATTACTGTTTTCTTCTTTATTAGTTTCTGTTTTTAAAACAACGCAATTTTCCTGTAGACTTTAGATTCTTATACACTTCTAGTTTGAGGAGCCTGACCAAAACCTGCTGGAAAGATCCCCCAATTCTTTTTTAATACAAAAAAGATCATTAAACACTTTAGATAAGAAATCTCTTTTTGCCAATTATTACTTTGACAGAGGAGTTTGTGCTTCTAATTTATCTGTTTGGCATGACAAGGTTCTGCACTGAGCAGAGTTTGCTTTCATGATTAGCTGGGGCAGAGCTTGGCTTTTATTCCTCAGAAACCACCGGACTCATGGCATAACTTTCGAGCAGCTTTAGGGCATTTTTAGGTGTAATCCAAGACTATTGCACCCAGAAGGATTGAGTGGCCCTGGACGTTAGGCTGAAGATGATCGTGGGGGCTCTGCCAAGTCCTTCCCTGAGGTGCATCTGCAGGTCAGCACGTGAAAGTTTGTATGGCTTCAGCTTGTGTGGAGTCTGCCTTGTCTGAGCAGAGGGGTCAGGGCCTTGGTCTGCACAGGAACATGAAATGGGTCTAGAGCTGAAGATGATGAACAGAATGCAGCCTGTTTGTGTGGTTGGAAAAGGTTTGTGAAGTTTGCCCCCATAATAAACAGCTGGAGAGTTCATCGAATGAGTTGCTCTGGCTGTGTCTTGCTGTATGATGTTCCTTTGCACTGGACACTGCTGGGATTGAGGTACCCAGTTCCAGAACTGACTGCAGTTCTGCAGGCTCAGAGCCCACTCAAAGGGGATTTACATGTGATTCTGATTGTGGTGAGCAGCTGTGCTACTGTGTGAGCTTTCAACTGGGTTCTTTTAATTTTAAGTGGATATTCACAGTCAAAGCCTGAGATGAAATGTGAAATAAGAGGCCTGAGCATATGGCACTTGATAGAAGTGCAGGGATTAGAGCACCCTGCATGGTCACCCCTCTGTTCTCCACGTTGCAGTGTGAAAGTCTTGTGATCCTGTCCCAGATATTCTCTGTTTTGGAGCTGAACTGTAATGCAGGAGTGGTTTGAGATGCCACTTGTTGCTGTAATGTTGTACTCTGGTTGTTTGTATTTCATGTTTTGTTGCAACCTCTGTCCAGAACAAACTCCTATTTGAATGTTATTTGATCTTTTTTCTTTAGGGGGCTGGCACTGATGATGACACCCTGATCAGAGTCATGGTTTCAAGAAGTGAAGTTGATCTGTTGGATATTAGACGAGAATTCAGAAAGAATTTTGCTAAATCATTGTATCAAATGATTCAGGTAACATTACTGTTCTGGTGTCAAGAAACACATAGGTGATTGAGATGTCACTGTTTTCACTGTTTATTTTTTTGGGAGAGGGTAGGTGTGACACTGGGCTCTGAGATTGATGATGGTTTGTCTTCAGTTTTGATATTGCAATTGTTTAAGTGGGGGACACTTCCTATGGAAAAGGATTTCCTTCCAGTGTTCACAAGGGCCGATGATGTGGTTTTCTGAAATTACAATTACTCATACACCATTTTTAGCTACTGCATCATTTCCTTATTCTTGTCTGGGTTCCTTATTGTCCAGTGCTTCAGAGAGGATGCTGGCTCCAGAGAAATAAAACTGGGGTTGGGAGTCTGAGTTATCATGAGGCCAAAGTTTAGATCTTGGGTTATGGTGTGGAACCCTTTGCAGCATTTCCAAGTGGAAAGGGTTTCACTGTGGAACCAGTCTGAGTCATAATTTCCTTTGAGTGGATGGGAAGGAGCCAGCAAGGAATCCAGAGCCAGCTGTTGCTGCAAAGTTAAGCCAAAAGGCGCCTTTTTTTCCCCCTCTTGTTTTATTTTCAAAGTCTTGCTTTTTATGATTTTCCCTTGTCATTTCTGACATTATGCTCCCTTAATGAGGCTGGGTGGAGTTGCTTTTTGGCACTGCCTGTCAGGTCGATACAGCTGATCCATGGATTTTGTATCAGAGCTCCCCATTGATTACAGGGAGTGGGGCTGGTGCCTTTCCAGGAAGTGGCAGGTGCACTTTGCTCATTTGTAGGGTGTTGCTTTTGATGCTGCTTTGGGCTTCTCCTTTGGACTTCCCTGCACACAAATGCATCAACTGTTCATCGACCAGCTCTGTTTTCTAGTAAAGCTTTTGGAGGTTTTTTGTCTCTGGCAGTCTGTCTGTGTAAATATAGCTCTCATGCAAAGAGGCGGAGAATTTCCTTGTGTCATTCCTGAGGGGGAGAGTCATCGGTGTGGATTTCCTGTGGGTGGGATGAGTGTGTAACGTGCTGGGGCCCTCCTTGGCAGCTGCTCTGGTGACTCAGGGTGCTGCTGTGCTGTGTTGACAGAAAGACACGTCCGGGGACTACAGGAAAGCGCTGCTGCTGCTCTGCGGCGGAGACGATGACTGACGGGCAGGGGCCACGCGGCGCTCGTCGTAGTCCAGCTTTGCAGCCCTTCGTTAGCCTGTCTGCCTGAGGTTTTGTATCCTAATGCTTTGTGGCTGCTTGAATTTATACTAGGATTGCACTTAGGGAGAACGAGCGCACTGTTATCCCTCCTCCTCCCCGCATCCCAGCTTCCAGGAATTTCAAGTGCCTTCTGTCATCTGTGAGAGTCACCTTCATGGAAGGTGGGTGCCGAGCACAGAGCCCAGTTCTTTACAGGTGTTTTGCTGAAATAGGAAAAAATAATCATGTATTTCACAATAAATTGAAGATTATCCTTTTTTGCTTTTATTCCTTACATTTTCACTCAATGTTAAGCTAGTTCTAACATGGCAAAGGAATCCTTTGTATGTAATATTGGAATGAATTTGCTGAATGTATTACAAGGAATCATTGGAACTCTAAAGGACCAATAAATTTTTTCCCCTCTCATCACAGGTGTTTGTGGTTTTTAATCCAATTTAATGTTTTTAATCTACTTTCCCTTGGATGTAATTCCACTGCCTCAGACTGTTGGTGTATATTTCCTACCATTATTGAGGTTCTGAAGTATCTGTGGTGTTTTGCAGCTCTCCACTTTCGTGTCTAGCCTAGGATGTGGGTGCTGTGGTGATGCTGCTGTTCAGTACAGTTGGAAAACCAAAGTATTGATACTTGCTGGGTATTGCATTCTCATGTTGCGCTGCTTTTTGTTTTCTTTTCCTCTGAAGCTGGGGGAAGGAAGGAGAGTTGCTGTGCAAGGCCAGAGCAGAGCAGATGTTCTGCACTCTAGGACTGGTCAAGGATGTCTGGGATGGAAGCAGGTGAAGAAGAGATGGAAAGACAGGGATCTGTTCTTCAGGGATCTTGGGAGAAAAGAGGATGGTTGAACATCCCTTCTCTCAGGTTAGCAGACAGCAGAGCACAGGGTGAGAAGCACCAGCCTGTTTTATAGGCTGCCTTGAATTCTCTGCTTTAGTTCAGCATTTCTGACTGGCTCTGAAAATCAGAATGACATCTGTGAAGGAGAATAAAGAGGCTTCTCTTTCATGCCTTGTTAGGTCTGAACATCATGGCTCTGAACTTGTCTTATCAGTCACATACATTAGCTGCAGAAAGTGCACATTTTAATAGTCCTCCTGAAATTGATTCTTCACAGGTTATTAAGGGAATTAAAACTTCCATATTGAATAAATGTAAAGTTTCAATTTTTTACATTGTTATTCTGAGTTAGTACTGTCATGATCTTTTGCTACTAAGTGCTTTGTTTTCAGTGTAAAATATGCAGAAGAAAAAATTTTGTTGTGCTCAGATTTTGTTTTCTTCCCTTTCCTGAAATGATTTGTCAGCATTTGTCAGTTTTGCTTTTTGTGGAGCCTTTACAAATGTGTTATCAAGGATTGTTAATTTACAGCTGCTCATGCTGGAATGGTGTGGCCAGCTGCACACACTGCGAGCTTGGCATGACCACTGGCCTGGAAATACCTTGGGATAACAGGAGGTTTTGGGGGTTGTTTGGTGATTTTGATTTTTATCTTGGATTTTTGTTGTTGTTGTTGTTTTTGGGTTTTTTTATGATGTAATATTTGCCAAGGCAAACTCAAGCACAAAAATCTTTAAGGCACTGCTTTCTACTGCTTTAGAGATTAGACACTCTATTTAATTTTTCAACTTCTTTCAGTTTCTTTAGAATTCTTAGGAAAGCACCATCTGATCTTCATGATCTGTTTTCAGTTCTTTGGTAGATTTTGATTCACATGGAAAGCTATTCCAGCAGAGGCTGACCCTTGTCACAAACCTGATGCTTATGATTTAAATGGAATGATTTAAGTTACTTGCAGAATTTGTAAGTAGTGGCTCTGGCCAGGAGTTGTTAGGGGTCAGTACAGTATCAGTCATCTGCAGAAAGTTTTAAGATGCAAATGGACAGAAGTATTTGAATTTCCCTTTTGAAATAATTAGAGAAAATAAAGTCTGAGAATCTTTCTTACTCTAAGAAGTCTAATTAAAATACGAAGAAGTTAATTGAATTGCAATATTTCTCATAAATACTGTGTAACATCCCTTTAGGAATACAAAATTTGGAGTCTTCAGTACAGTGCATTCCTAAGAGAGCTTTAAATTACAGCTGCAATGAATTAATTACTTCCTCTGTGGGAATAGTTAATCATTGGTGTGTTTGGCTTTTTCTCTCCATCTTCTGATTTTGAGTCAGGTAAACTTGTGTTCTGTTCATTTCGTCACAATTGGGACGTGCTGAGAAATCCTACCAATCTCTTTGCAAAGTCAATTTGCAAAGATTGGAGCATGAGCACTAAAATCTGCCCTCTTTACCTATGAAGAATCTGTTTTAAGGCAAACTTCAGTAGGTACAATATTGTTGGTTTTCTCTGAAGAGCTACTGTCCCTTCCTGCTTTCTCTTCCTCCCATGGAAAAGTGTTATAGGGGCTCCTATTTTACTGCTACAAGTATGATATTCTTTATTTGCTTTCATCACAATGTGTTTCTTCACAGTATTGAACACAGTGTACGGAGGGAAAAATTCTTAGCTTCTTTACTTGATTTCTTTTCCTCCATTTTGTTATTGATGCATATAAAATTATGATTTTTCTTGGTTTAGATTCATGATAAGTGCTATTCATATTATTTCTTTATCCCACTCCAACATCCTGACAGCTGGAATTGCTGTGGGCATCCAATTACTCAAATATGTGCTGAAAGCAGTAATTTATGAACAAGGCAATGTTATGCATGGAAAGCCTAAGCAATAACTCTTCTTTTTGATTTAGTGTAGAATTCATCTAGAAGTCAGAGAACTGGTGAGCATTACCATGAGCAGTGGTGGGTCACAGCTTTTGTGGTGTGGGAGTATTTCTGGTGTCCTCTGGAAATGCCACTCAGTAGCTTGCCTGGGACAGGTGCATGGAATGGGACTAAACAGCACTTTGTGGGTAACTCACCTGCCCAGTGTCTCTAGTTCCTCCTGACATTGCATTGCTGACTTGAAAATGAAAAGGCTTCACTTCTTTGTCTCAGTAAAGCTTTTAGCATGTGGTTATTTTGTCCCTGTCCCAACAAAGCACCTGCAGAAACATTTGAAACCTTGTGGGGTGGCTGCAGATAAACCAAACAAGGTATTTTCAAGGTATTTTATGCCTTCAAGAAGTGTTGCTATAATCAGCAAACAGAGCTAAGTGGAAAGCCTTGTTTCATCTTTCAGTGCCTGTGGTTGCAGCTCCAGTTCCTCTGGGTGTCCATGGAGTGAGTTGAATTCCCACTTCCCGAATGGGACAGGACTGTCACTTTCTCCAGGCCTGTGCCATTTGCTGTGTGGGCAGGGGATGGTGCTGTTGTTCCAAGTAATCTCATGCAGGCCATGGTGGTGCTCAAATTCTCTCATTCTCTCTGGAGCACTTCCTTAACCTTTTTTTTGTTTGTTTGTTTGTTTTGTTTTGATTTGGTTTTGGTACCTTTTTCAGATTGCTTTAGCTGGTTTCCTTGACCCTAAAGCATGAGTCAGACAATTGAATTTTTTGTTATGTTTTCAGAATCTTTTAATGTAATCTTGTGTCCACTATGAAATGAGAGAGCATTGAACAGATGCTTTATTGGAAATAGAAGCTGGGTTTATGCACATGACATTTTTATTAATGTTAAGCATTTACCTGCTGCAGTCTGAGCATACACAATATCCACTTTTCCTCCCCAGACACAGTTATGAGAAATGAGAAGATATGTTTTTGTTCAAGTCATGCATTTACAGTTGGGCAGTTTAGTGGAACAGATTTTGCTCTGCAGTATTATTTGATTTACAGAGATTTCTAACCTGCAGTCCCTAAATTGCTGCCAGGTCTTAGTAAGCCTGGGGTGTTATTTCATATCATTCAAGCACCAGCATAACTGCCCTGCACTCTCCAAACAAATTGGAAGGCTGTGGAGGATCTGATATTTTAGAAAATTACTGTGTAATTAGCAGGAGAAACCCATGGGGTGGAAAGGACAGGAAGGATGATGTTTTCAATTTATTTTTTTTTACTTTCAGATGGTTGTGGAACAGAGGTGGCATTTGTAGGGTGTCGTGACAAACTCTTAGAGCAGGAGAGGGGAAGGATGTTGTAAGACAAACTATCACAAGAAAAAATGGCCAAAGTAATTTACATTAATACCTGTGGAAAATGGGCTCATAAATCCTCCTGGATCTAGAGCATATGCAAATAGAATTTCAACCACAGAATAATCTGATAGTTTTAACTTTTTGGCTACTTCTTGCCTTAATTTGAATAGGTAACAGAATAATAGAACAGAATGTCCAAGTCTTGGTCGTTCTCACACACATCTGTGAAGTGTCATTACAGAGAGGGAATCTGAAAGAAGGAATGAGAGATAAAAGCCAACTTGTGTAGGTGATTATTTCCACACACTTTGCAGTACCTGTACTTTCTTCTTACCCTTCCTGTTCTAAAAGCCTCCTTCGATAGTATGAGGCTACAGGCTGCAGATAATGAAGCCTAAAAGGCACAGTCATATCTCTAAAACCTAGTGAAAATGTCATTGGAGGTCTTGCTCTGTATCTGTTGCCAAGTACTCATCACATGTTCTGTTCACATTGACTGCTTTGTCTTGGTATGCAGAAATATTAAATCAGAGAAGTTACTCTTTGGATGCCCCTAAAGCTTTGTTAACTACTTTATGTGTTTATCTCTGCTCATCCTTCTGCCATTTTATGTTTACTTTCAGAAAACAATATTCTGGTCATTAGGATTACTGGAGGAATTTAAGAATTTCTAGATCCTGACTGTGCTAGCACTACAGAGGGAATATGAACAATAAAATAAGAAAAAGAAAAAGGCCCATTCATTTTGATGTGTTTCAGCAGTGGCAAGAGAACTGACTTTACACCGTGGCCATCCCACTGCTCCTAACAAATGAATTCAGTGAGCCAGTATTTTGTCACTGCTTGCACTTCATCATATTCACCATCTCAGCAGCACTGCTTGCAGCACAGGCAGCCCCACAGGTGGGCTTCCTGAGAAATGGTCTCTCTTAGGTTGTTCCTTAGTGGCCACAGCCAAAATTTTCTTGAGCAGTGATAGAGACATTGCTGACATGACCTGAGAAGGGAAGAATGAGGCTGCGAGTTTTTAGGGGGGGTTTTGAGGTTTTTTTTCCTCTACATCCCATCTCCTTTTCCTTCCTGCTTAATTTCTAGATGTTAAAATATTTTCTAGATGCTGTTATCTGCAGGTAATCTGACTTGCTGCTTCATGAGGAGCATACACAGTGATACTGCCCCATTCAGCTGGGTATAAAGCATCTGTTAACCTTAAGGGCATAACAGAGCAATCACCTCTTAATGCCGTTTACAGTGAGTAAAAATACACCGTGATCCATCAAAGGCATCCTCTGGCTAGAGGAAACAAAACCCAGTCAAAATGATTGCCTAATTATTTAATCTGTTTATGTTGTGTTTTGCCTTGGCTCAGCACCTACTGTGTCACCTTCACTGTATCATCATGTGTATTTATTTGAAGCCTCTTTCTGTTGTCTCATCTCTCTTATCAGGCTCTTGTGTTGCAGATGAGGATCCAAGCAGCCCTCATAGCAGGCATGGCTCGAGTCAACACTGCATTTAAACAGGAGATCACTTGTCTGTCACACTTTGCTTCAGCCCACGTGCAGGTAGAGCCTGGACATTGTAGTGACCTGTAAGACTGTATGTGGTGCCTAGAGACTGAAAGTGATGGGTGGGAAGGAAGGATGAGAGAAAACTACAAACTGATGAATGACCAGGAGGAATCATCACTGTTTTCTGTTCTCAGACTAGAAGAATCAGGGGACCCCAGCGATGTTGCCAGGTAGGGAGTTTAGAAACAAAATGAAAGGAAAAACCTGTCATGACATGATTAAGTTCCAGAACTTGCTGTTACATGGCACTGTGGAGACCATGACTACAAATTACAGTTAGAAGATAACAAGACAAGTTCATGCAGAGGTCCGTGGTTAGGTTTTAAACCAGATGGGGAGTGTAGCTCACACTGTTCCCAGCTGCTTTTTCTGGAAGCCAGCAGGGAGCCCTGTTTGTGATGGATTCGTGACTCTTACTGCTGGCAGCTGCTTATTGGATTAAATTGCCCATCCCCTGCCCAGATGCCAGATTTTATTTCCCCTCACTTGCCTCCTTGGCCAGCAGGTTAGTTTGTCTTCCCCATGGCTGCCTGCCGAGTCACAGGTTAAAACTGCAAACTCTTCCTGTAAGACGATCTCTACTCAAGAAGGTGCTGATTTAGTCAGGAGGCTGTTAATTAATGGCCCCTCTGGACTGACCTTGATGAGTTTGACTTCAGCTAAGATGAGCTGAAGCAATTCAGTGGAGAACAGTCTGTCAGGTGTGTTGAAGATGTTGGGGAGGGGAGAAAATGGGGCAGTGTTTATCAATCTGTTTTAGTTGAAGACTCGCCTAAACTTTTTTGAAAAACAAAACAAAAATCAATGCAAATGAAGGAAAGTTTTGAACATGCATCTGCTCCTCCCTGATCCCCTCTAATTTTATTAATTTGCACAGGATAGATGTGTGTATAGAGGTGAGCAAGACCTTTCTGGTAAGTATTTGCAGTGGTTTGCAAGGCTGTGTGCTCAAGGAGTTTTGTTTTAAGCAGCCTTCTGCCATTTCCTAGTCTTGGAAATAGTGGGTGAGGAGAGGTATCCCACCTCACTGCACTCTGGGATGCTCTTGCCTGCAGCATTGCCAAACTGATGGACAGCAAGAATCTGACACCAACAGAAGCAGGTCTGTCTCTTCCTTTTTTTTTTTAATATATTTCAAGGTGCCCACAGCTCTCAGTGCTGGACACTGAACCTGGCCTGTAACAACCACACCAGGTATAAATGAACAGACTAAATTGTATTCATAACTGCCAGTGGGAACAGCCTCATCTATGTTTGTCCACACGTGCTAAAAGCTGCCACTGTTCCTGTCCAGGTGCATTCTCTTCTTTCTGCACGCGCTGCTTTCTCAGGACAAATTTACTTTTGAAAGCCTGATGATTGCACAGTTTGGGTTTTGAAGTCCCTTCCTCAAGTTGGTCAAGTCAGTCTCAAGGGAAAGGTCAAGTAGTAGCACAAAGCTGTCCAAGCATCCTGAGGCAAGGGACTTGTTATTTTTAAAATGAGAACATTAAACTCATAGATGGGAGACTTGTGTAGACAGAAATGTCTTATTTCAGGGTTGGATGGATTTGCTTTAGGATATTTTTTATGGTATTGGTAGCATTTGAAGTTGTCATTGCAGCTGATTGGTGTAATACAGTCAGGTGCGACCACATCAAAGTCTGCGGGTTTTTTTCCACTCTGTAACCACTGTTCTGAACATCCAGTCTATGTTTTCAGTCTGAAATAGTAAGTGATTAGACAGGACAGAGGCATGACTGTGTTGTAGAGCCCAATATTTCTCTGCTGGACTGGAAGTCCACTGTTGCTTCTGCCAGTGATTGCCCTGCAGCTGCAGTGTTCTGCTCTATAAAATATTGTGTTTCTGTACAAAACCTGCTCCCTGGAGCAGGAGGTTTGCTGTATGATGTGATCACTTCAATAGATCTGTTTGCCTAACAAGGCTCTGCAGACTGGGGCTGCCCTGGTATCTTCTGAAACTCATTTCTGTTCCCAGTGGTAGGAAACCAATCTTTTGAAAGGATCTATTCTAATACAGTGGCTGATACTTTCCTGGCAGTCCTGACTAGCAAGAGGCAGGAAGGGGCTGCCTGCCTGAGTGCCTTGGGCCAGTGACACAGGAATGGGGTGCACAGGCTTG
Organism: Chaetops frenatus; assembly: GCA_013400775.1. Taxonomy (NCBI): domain Eukaryota; kingdom Metazoa; phylum Chordata; class Aves; order Passeriformes; family Picathartidae; genus Chaetops; species Chaetops frenatus. The sequence continues at coordinate 268,449 of VZTR01014597.1, forward strand.
AATCAGTTACCCAAAATTATTGAGAATCCTGTGTATGTTGACTGCAACACTGGAAAAACTTTCCCAAAACCTGTTCTTACACTGTCTTGTAGTCCTTGTGGATTTAGGCACACAAGAGCGCCATTGGAAGACTTGGATGTAGTTTAGGCTTTAAGGCACTTGTTACTGAGTCCCATAGCAGTCAGGCTGCACCATGCATTAAAGAAATGGGATTGAAGTTTGAGCTTTGGTCAGAGCACTCTACCAGAGGAGCTCTGAGGACTCCATGGCTGAGTGCATTTGCAGTGGATTGACAACTTCTACAGAGTCTGTCTGTAATTGCTACCTTTTTCCATTTGAAAAGGTCTGGACATTTTTTTTCTGTGGGAGCTGTAATCTCAGCATTCTCTGAGTGCAAGTGTAACCACAGGCTTTCACAGCAGCCCTTCAAGAGGCAAGTTGGAAAAGATGCAACCTCACCAATTTGCTGGTCAGAAGTTTTGTTCTTTGCTTCTCTGGTAAAGTCTAAACCTTTTCTGCAAGTTCAAAATTAGCCTTTGTCCATAAAAGGACATTTGAATGTGCTTAACTGCACTCTTCTTTCCCCTAAAATTTCTTGCAAGATTATGGGATTTTGTCAGTGATAAGAATGTAGTTTCCTATACTGTCAGTGCTTGGTCCACCATTATTGAGAAGTGGAATGAACAGAGCAATAGAAAGCAAAGGATTTTTCCTCTCTAAATTCTGGAAGTAAGATTTGATTTTGGCCTTAAATCACAGCAGTTAGAGTCTTTGGGATACTATGTTGCCCTGAAGTTATCCTGGGAAACACTGACCTGGTGATATTTCATTCCTTCCTGATGTCTCTTTGCTCCAAGGAGCAGCATGTTCATTTGTTGCTGGCTTGCACAGAGAACTGGAGTAGATGAGGACCCCCATCATCTGGTTTTGATTCCATAAATGTGCTGCCAGTCCTGGAGAAAGCAGTGTGGCAAAGGGGTTACAGGGAGAGAGCTGTGATTAGGGTTAAACAGTGTCAAGTCACAACCGCTAAAACCTGCCACGTGGGCAAGTTTCTTGAGAATTGAGTGAAGGGAAGAAATTAAGATTTTATGGCACTTTCAGAACAATTTTTGATTGCCTTTCAGTCTCATTTGATGCTCACATAATGAAAACCTTGCAGAACACCATGGCTGGCCTAAGAAAATTGGTTTCGATCTTAGACTGTGTAAGCTTATTTTTTCCCTCATCATTTTTCTAGCAAGTGTTACAGTAACAGAAAGTGTGTTATAGAAATTCGTGGAAGAGAACAGGGAGAAACAACATCCACCCTGAGCTGCCAGTTATTCATAAATGTACTGGTTTGGTTTAGTACCTAGAAAACAGAATCTGACAGAGCCTTTTGCACTGAGAGCCTGTTACATTGTGTTGGTAACACGGTGCTTAGTTAACAGAACTTCTAATAGCCGTGGTCATACCTGCTTTAGAGATGCACTGCCAACTTCAGAACATGATGTCACTGAAGATTTTGTAGCAAAATATATTTGGGAGAGCTGGCTGAGCTCCCATGGGAATGGAGCACTCTGGGCATGCCCCAAACCAGACATTAGGTATTTAAGCAGCTTCACTGTAGGTTTGCAGTACTTATGTTTTTTCTGTGTCTGCCTAAGAATGACTGACTGGTGTTTCCTGAACTTTAATCTCTCTGTCTCCCACCTAATTTGTTGAATTAGCAACAAACATGTCCTTTATCCATCTGCTTAACCCATGAGAGAGCCTTTCACAAATGAAGATGGAATTTTGTCATTTTTGAGGTAGTGAAAATGGAAGCAAAAGCACAAGTATTTGCCCAGGTTCAGCACAGCAAGTCAGTGATGATTCCCCCTTTTCTGGGATCACTGTTGTTAAATCAACAAAATGCTCAGAAAGCTGCAGAAATGTTAATTGATGACTCCTGGGGTGCTGATGGTTGTATACCATGTGGGAACTTGGATTGGGTGTACAGAAGATTTAAAGTTTTGTCATCTCATCCATCATTTTAATGGCACCAGAATTATGCATAGATGAGGAGAAAAATATCTACTGAGCTGGAAAATATACTGAACTGACACTTTTTCTGCATGAAGCCAAATTCAGCTGTTGCCTCACTTTTGTTATCAGTTCATCTGGCTTTATGAAGATATGTAATTTAGTTCCCTCCATGTAATATACTTGATAGAATTTGATAAAGCTAAATGGATATTCTATTTTATAGATCTCTGCTGGGTAGAACTGAAAAAGCTTTTAGTTAAATGTTGAATAAACTCATAAATCCCCGAACAACAAATTCTGTAAATGCTCACATTTTGTCTTGCTTTTCCCAGCAGAGAGGGTATTGGAAACAGGGCACTGGTGTAACATTTCCTTAGGAAATTGCTTGTAGAAGTCACTCTGTGCTTAATGTGAAAGAACAGCAGAGAGGAAGAGAAGAGCTTTCATTATCCATCTCTGCCAGAGACCTGCACCTTTGCAGATTCACTGCACTGAGGGAAAAAATCCCTTGGGTTTGGCATTGATGGTGAGCTCTACAGACAGATGTGCTCCACCAAGAAATCATGCACCTTAACTTCTTCAGGCTTCAGAAACTGCCAGAATATCTTGTATAGGGGATTTCAATAGCATTGCTAGCTGGAATATGCCTTATAGGAAGGTATTACACAGGTACATGTTCAGGTGTAGCTTGTGATAGATCACACCTAGTAACATTATGCAGCCTTGTAATGACATGAAGATTACCAAGACCTTGGGATCATGTAGGGAAAATGTGACTTTTAACATGTTTGAACAGGCCACTTCAGTAAAGCCTTTTTGCAAGGGATCTTAGAATTACTCTGTTGTTAGATACTGTTACCTTTGGTCATCAATTTTTTTTTTAAATAGAATTCAAACCGCCTGCTATTTTCCTTCCACTTTCTCTGGGCAGGCCCATCAAGGAGCAGCTGCATCTTGGCTCCCTCCTTAGGGCTGCATGGAGTCTGCCAGCCTTGTCCTTCCCATCTCTGCTCTGTGGCAGTTTTCTGGGCTGTAGGGACACCTGGGATCTTCCTCTCTGCCCAGAACTGTATTTTACTTTGCTTTTACTATGAGTTCAGGGGCAGCTCTTTCTGCCTCATGTGGTTTTTGGCATCAGAGCACTCAACAGCCAGACAAAATTATTTCAAATATGATGACTTTTAAAATCAGTGAGAATCTGTGGCTGTCTGGAACAGTGGCTTTCTCACAGTAATTGATGGCAGAAATGTAGCCTGAGAGATCCCCATCATAAGGAACTTAAAGAATGACATGAAATACAAAGGTAGCTTTCCCTGAAAGGTAAATGCAGATAATCAATAAGGCTTTTCCTGGCTGATGGTCGAATTCAACATCTTTTCTATGGCTTCTAACATGCAGTCACAAATTATAGTTTAAAGACATTTTAGGCTGTGACAAAATGCTATTTTTCAAATATATGACTATTTCCAGTCAGGAAAAGAAAGAGGGAAGGGAATGACAGAAGAGATAGGAAGTCGTGAGAGTGATGAAGGAGGAGGGAACCTGGAACACTTTCAATTTTCCATGAGGTTTATAGTCACATAAGCAGAAAAAGTGTCTCCCTTGGGAGGCTGGTGAAGAGCCAGTGAAGAGCTCTGCTTTCCCAATGCACCTTCTCCTGCCCAATATCTTTCCTTGCTTCCCAAAGCAGAGCTGAGAAAGCAAGCCAGGAAGAAGGGAACACTCACCACGACAATCCCACAATATTTTATGGCAGTCACACTCTCAAAATGTATTTCCAATGCCAGCATTGAATAGCTACTTTATATCGAGAGGTAAAATGTTTTCTGGGCAGAGGGTAGAAAAAAACCTTAATGCATGCATTTACATAAGTCTGAAAAATGTGGTTGAGTAATAAATCAGACTTGTCTTTTTGTTTGTTTTGATGTATGTGATGTGTTTTTCACTTGAATAATCTCTACCAGCTCCAGTGAAATACATGAGGCTGTCTGGTGGTACCACAAGAGACTTATATTCTTTAGCTTACAACCTTCTGGAACTTTGAAAAAAGAAATTATTTAAAGGGTGACAGATATTTAGCCTGCTCTGTGAGGCCTGGCTCAATAAATAAGTACAGAGAAAAATGAGAGGGGGAGATTTCTGTGGGGACTAAGAAAATGTGAATGAATTTGTTTTGAATGAAAAGTGTTAGAAAAATGTTAGGAGGTATTGGTTTTTCTAGATGGTTATATAAAACCAGCTGAAAAAAAATGCTCAGAAAATGAAATGCTAATATACTGGTACTAGAAGTAAGATTAAATTACTTTTTGTGATTAAACTTATATGAATTAAAACAGTGTAAATTAACAAAGCACTTGGAAATCAAGGACTGAAATTTTTTCATAATGTTAAGAAAAGACAGAACATGATACCCTTGGGCTATTTAATTTCTTATATCTACTGAGGTTTGAGAAACCATTACTTTTGTTGATGTTGTTGACATTTTGGGGTCTGTCTTAATTTATATTCTTGAAAAGAAGTGGTCGTTTTTTTGGAGGGGGGAAAGGCGTATGGTGTATATTGGGAGGTGTTGTTTTTCTCTTTCCACAATTAAGATAAGTCTCACAGAAATAAAACCAGAAAGCTGGGAGGTATTTGTTGCTGGCTCAAATTGGTCTCAGCCAGAATCTCACTGAGAATTAGGCACTCAGTAGACCAGAGCAAATGAGTTTGTTGGCTTGCATATATCTGAACAGACAATTCTTAGATTTTTTTTTTTTAACCTGGCCTTATGATAAGCTAATGCAAATTGATTAATTAATTAATTGTTAACACTTACTGAAGAGCAAGCTCAGGATCTAAGATTTTGAAGCAATGATTTTTGCACAGTAACAGCTTGCTTGTGGTAATGGGATAACTGCAAAATTACTTTATGACCTTTAGCAGAGTCATTCAGTGCCAGCTGGTTCACAAGGCTACAACTTAAGAGTCCAAAAGGCTGAAAATGGAGTAATGAAACAGAAAAACTGTGAGAAAAGGCATCTAAAATTGCTTAAGTCACGTCTTAAAGCTGAAGTGCCACACCTAAATTGGAACCCTCTCTTTTAAGTGGGGACTCCAGTCACTGTTTTTTTGAAAACCTGACAAATCCCCATTTGAAAGAAAATAACTCACTTAGATGACCTTGAAGTGCTTCAAAATTGCAGCAGAAGGAAAACCTTCATTCAGTTTTCTCGTTTGTGTGGATGAATTTGTGTTTGCTGTAAAGTGTAAGCCCCAGAGCACCTCTCTTCTCAACAGTGTTGAAATAGGTCTTGCTATTTGATTTATAGGAGACTTTGTTTGCAGTAGAAAATGTTTCCTGCAGGTACACTGGGGATGACAGCTCTTAGAGCTTTTGCATTTTGCCAGTATATTTTGTAAAATATTGTCTGTTGGACACAAGAAACACTTTTGATTTTGGAGCTTTTAAAGGAAAGGCACAGTAAGAGCCTCTTTTCTGTGCTTCTTGCTTCTCTAATATGCTTCTGATCTCTTTTTTGATGATTTTTTCAGTGATTTGGATTGTGGCCCCCTTATCAACAAAGTAGTTTCTCATGAAGGAGCAGGAACCTTGAAGATTTCCTCTCGGATCTCTTGCTCAAAACAGCATTTCTGTCTCCAGTGTGGGCCACACCAGCCTAGTGTACAGTTAGTGCTGCTGTGACCCTCCTGGTGACAAGGAGGGACCTGTCCTGCTGACAGATCCTGTGTGTATTGCAGTGCTGTTGGTTTTCCTTATTCTACTGAGCAGGACTCTTTATAAAAGTGGTTTTTTGGTGTTTTATTTTTCTGTTTAATAAAACTTCAGGCATTTACCAAGACCTAGCAAGTCTTAAGGGGAGTTGTCATGTGAGGAGATAAATCAGCATATATACATGGATTAAATGCACCTTCTCCTGCCTGATATTTTTCCTTGGGCTCCTTGGATGCATTCAGGGATGCTCTTACCCTGTCTGTCTTCCATCTTGCCTCAGAGATGCAGCCAACCTGCTCTGTCAGTCCCTTTACAGCTGTATTTCTTTCAGGATGAAGGCCTTAGGCAGGGGAAGAGGAATGTTGTAAAACATTTCATGACAGAGCCATCTACTCTAATGGTGTGCTCTGGTTTTCTCCAGCTGTGTGACTGCTCAGTGTGTGTCAATGTTTATATTTATTTTGAAACACTTAGAAATATGATTAGCTCTGAGCCCTCCATCAAATATATCTGATGTTGGCTCAGTTGTTTCCAAAGTTATTGCAGGTTTGGGAGAAGGTTGCAAGTAACAATGGTTGAGCAAACAGCATGGAATTGCATGGCTTTTGCCTCATTTCCACAAGGCTGGCAAGAAAAAAATCAATTTTGGGTATATATCTCCAAAGATTTGTAGGCACACAAGCTGGCAGTAAATACTTGGTCTTTGATCTGGCCTTAAGCTTACATTGAAAGGGAGCTTTGGAGGTCATATAGTCCAACCCAAGATTAACTTTAAAGTGAGGTCTAGCTGTTCAGGGCCTTGTCCAGCTGAGTTTTGAATATCTCCAGGAATATCCTCCAGCTTTGCTGAGCAGTCTGTTCCAGTGCTCAGCTGCTGTTGCTGTAAATATTTGTTTTCTTATTACCAGTCAAAGTTTTCCTTGCTGCAGCTTGTACCAATTAGTATTAATCTCTTTTACTCCCAAATCAATGAATGCATTACAAGCACACAGAGACAGCTGAGGAGCAGGAGAGCAAACTCTAACTTTGGCTTCTTTATTATGCTATTACAAGTGAAAAGCCATTTCACTTGGCTGTGAGCAAATGCCATGAAAAAATGGGCTTGTTTCTGGTGAGAAGAGAAACAATCCAAGTGTTTTGCTTGAAAATGCGTAAGCAGAGAAGTTTGATTAAGGAGAAAGAAATCAATGCAGCACAAGGAGGAAGTGGAGCTGTAAAACTGGGATGAGGCCCATGAGGTGCCATCCTGTGCTTGTTCCTGCACACTCTGTCTCCCTTGCCCTCATCTCAGGCCCTTTGGGTTGGGTTATGAGACAGAGACTTTATGAAATTTACATTTAAAGTCACTTGAAATGATACCTTTGTGTTATCTTTAAGGCTTTTTTGACTCTAAGCTTTCTGAAAGGCAATGGATTCTGGCAAAAGTTCAAAACAGTCAGATTAGGTAATTCTGGATCTTGGAACAGGGAAAACAAGGCATTACAGAAAAGGGAATTGATCCCATTTCCCTTATCTCCTCACTGCTGCTGTGAGGATTTTATATATGGGTTTGCAACTGCTTAGAGGAAGACAAAGTATTCCATATTTTTTATGGAATAACCCCTGGGCTTCTTGGCTGTTTCAGTGCTATGGATGCCACGTGAAGGATTGAGTAATATTAGAGTGATAGCAGAGTAAGAGAAAGTGGGGAGGAGAATGGTGGTCACAATTTCATGTGCATTCTGGAAAAGCTCTCACTGTAAGAAGGGAAAAAGCTGCTTTTTTCTCTTTTTTCACATCAGTGTCTGGTATCTTCAGAAGGGTTTGGCTGCATCTTTTTTTTCCTTTTTGTGAGCAAAGATGTCAAATTCAAAAATGTCAATAAGTTGTTTCTGTTGCCTCATATTGACTGAGCAGGTATAAACCAAGCCTCAGTGAGCATTATTAATGAATAGAGAGAGAGAACTTCCTGCTTGGTGTGTATCCCAACTGCAAATAATGGTGAGCATTTGATTTTATTTCCCCCCCTTGAATTTCCTTAAATAACTTGTCACCAATTTGTGCAGATTCCTGTAATGAAACTGAACACAAACAATGCAAGTTCTCAGTGATCTCAATGCAGGCTGCTAATTTGGAGGGTGTAAAGAGGAGTAACCAACATATGGCTCTAAATTAAAGAAGCTGTACCCTAACAGCAAATTACAAAATACCTTTTGACCACCAAGATTAATTTTTTTAAAAAATAACAATGTATTTCTTGAACTGTCCTTTTAAATCTGACTGTATCAAGCAGATTCTTAGGATATCTGCCAAGGAGTTACTCACTGGTTTTCCTTTCTGTAGGTTCCCTCCTAACTCCGTGTCGTGCCATGCTCAGTTCTCTTTTTGTTGCTGTGTTGCTGGCAACTCCTGCTCAGGTTGTAATGGATAATCCAAAATTAAATTCCAGGCAAAGAAATCAGTTTCTTTTGGGCTGCATGTGAAGGCAACTGTTTCCTTCATTTCAGGAAGACACTGTAGGGAATTCATTTTGGAATTTGCTGGCTGGCATAGGACAGGCTTAAAAGGATGAGGACAGAAATATCTTAGGCAACCTGCAGGAGTTAGTGCTGTTGGTCTGAAATGATATCACACAATCCAAATATTTCACAGGGCAATGAGCAGCCTGCCCAGTTATCTGTTTGCCTGCATCTGCTGTGCAAATTGCAGATTTTCCCTCTTGCTCCTCTTCCTTGCCACAGGCTTTGCATAGAATCTGTTTCAGTTCTGCACAAAGAGAACATTGACTGAAGTCCTGCACTCTGACTGGATGTTTTTCCTTGGTTCTTAATCAGCAAAACCTCAAATGCAGGGGTTTTGTTTTCCCTGGCATTTAGAGTCTGGTGCATGATTTTAAAGAAAGCTGATCTGGAAAATTGTTGTTTAAGTGAAGCAATTTTTTGGGGAGCACCTTCTGCTAGGCTCGTTGGCTTATTGGAAATGTCATCCCAGCTGGTGTGAGACCAGTGTGGAGTCAACAGCCTCTTGTTAATTTAGATGCTTTCTGTATCCTAGTCTTGCTTTCTAATATGGAAAAGGGAGACTCTTGAATCTCTGGCAGGTCTTTGTTTTGCATATGGCTAAAATCAGACTGCAATAAATTATTTAGTGGCCACATTATAAAGGGAATATATTTTCTGAGCCTTTAGAAAGCTGTGATTGAACATTAACGAGACAACTGGTTTGTCAGCACTAAGAAGAGAAGGAGGGTGGCTCTACACTTTAAAATTGCTCTGTGGAGTTTGCATCAGAGCACTCCTGAGCTCCTTCTGTAATACAATAAATGACTTACATGGCTCAGTTACCTCCAGTGGTATTCAGAGTAAATCTGTCTCTAAAGAAGAGCCAAGGAAAGCAGACAGACATTCATAAGTGGGGACTGCTGGTTTAGGAAGGGATAAACGCTGCCAGCATGCTCTGCTCTCTGAAGTGGGCTTCATGAGACTGAGACTGAGACTGCCTCCATGGAAATACTTGGGGTCTGGCAAAAGGTCTTTTTGCTCCAAATCTGCCCCTGGGGACACTGGCTGTAATGATATCACAGTTTTAGCCTGCGTGGGCTCTGTTTAATCTTGCAGGGATTGAGGAACCAGGGGAAATCAATTGTTGTAGAGATTTGGGGTATTTGAAGGTATTAGGATGAAGTGAGAGTTTGAATGAAAGAAGGCAAAATGAAGGAATTATTTCTACCAGAAATTGTTTCATGCTGCAGAGGTCTAGAACAGTTCTCAGCTACTGTGTGCCTTAGAGAAAACCTCATATAAAGTCCCTTAGATCAGGAGTGATGAAAAAATAAAACTATACTAATTTTGGGGGATCATTGCCTGGCTGAGGTCCCTTGGAGATTCATGGTCTAATGAGGAAAAAGTCACAATGCTGTTTAGGAGTTTTCCTGTTTGAAAACATTCCAAGCATAAAACTCTGCAAAATAGGATGGAACTCAAGCTTATGAGATATCAACCTAATGGCAAACCTGGAATATTCTGCTTGTCTATTACTCTTTAAAGGCACTGGCAGTGAAGCATGGAATTAGAGGCCAAAATTCAGTCTCATAGCTATAAGTTCTTATGCCCTCAAGAAAAAATTTTGAAGTGGAAAAAATTAGGCATCAACTTTATTGCTTAAACATCTTTCCAGGATTTTTCAAATTATTATCCCTGAAACATCTGTCACAGTAACATGCAAAATCTTCATGATTGTGTGAATCACTCATCCCCTGGGTGTCACTTAAGCTGCAGACATTTTGTTTAGCAAACAAAGAGCCTTTTTCTTGCCCTGTGGCTCCAATTATCTGCTGTGATGCATAAAGGAGCAAAAATCCTTTGGTGTAAAGCAGTGTTGCCATTTTATACTGGCTTAATTAAAAAAACTCAAACTCTAAACAAACAGAAAACCCACCCCAAAATTCAGTTTCTGCCTGTGTATCATAGGGATGACATCTCTGAATACAAATTTGTCACTAAAGCCATATCCAGTCACATCCTATTAAGGCATGCCTACAAAGCAGGAGACAGGCAAATCACAGATTTTTATGCCCAAAGTCAATCAGAATATGGATGCAGATCCCTTTCCAGGTTTATGATGTGCGTCACACTCTTTTGTGCACGTTTAAACTCTCTTGTCATTATGGTGGCCTTGGTAACCTGTTGCCATGCCATCCACAACAGCTGTCAGCTCTGGAATTATTTGGCCTGGCCAAAGTGGTGTTTATTAGTTTGTCATGATGTACAAATCCTTTAATCTGCTCCTTTGCCATTCCCTGGCAGCCTGTTCAGGGATCCAGGCTGCTGCTGGCTGGGGATTAGGTGACCCTTGGCACTCCTGTTGGTGTAACAGCAGCATTTGGGATGTAATGTGGGAGCTTCCCAAGAGCTCAGCACTGATAAAACATGAGGGAGCTGCAGGATGTTTTCCTGTGTAACTTTCTGAAGTGGGGGTTTGATTTTCTTTCTGGCTCTTGAGCTTTGGGCTGCCATCTGAACAAGGGGAAAATGCAGCAAGTGTTTTTTCCAGCCTTTGGAGAGTGAAGTTCAGCACAGTGAGGATATGGGTGGAAAGGGTCTGTGGGGAGAGCTGAGGGGTCACTGCTGCTCAAGTGGAAGTGCAGCCCTTGAGTTCCAGGCTGCTGCAGAACAAACAGCTTCCTTGTCTGTGTTCCGCTGTACTGGGATAACTCTTGGAGCTGGCTCTCGTGCTGGGTACGGTGCTGGCACCAGCAGGGCTCTAGGGCTGCATTTCTGCACGTGGGGTGAGACTTCAGCCTTTGAGGTAGACTTACTGAGATCTGTTCTGTGAGAACAAACTTAAAAGAGATTTATAGATTTAAAACTCAGAAAGATCCACTGAATTTTTTTTTCCTACTTAAAAGAATTTAGTGGCAGGCAGAACAGAACAGAGGAGGAATTGTGATGCTGTCTTCCCTATGTCCTGTCACAGTGGTGGTTCAGCATTTGTTCTGAGAACTTTTGATGAACCCCACCGAGGCCCTTCAGACACTTGATTCTGTGTGGGCTTTTATTTCCCAGGCTCCACTTGTGCTACTGGCTGGATTTCGGTCTCCTTCCCAGCCTGTGTTGTTCTGGTCTTGAAAACTTCTTCCTCTGGTGCTTGCAGAGATGCTGCCAAAACCAATCTGCATTATCCTTTCTTTCTGGAGTGGAGTTCCTTCCACAGCTTTAGCTAGAACTTGGGTAAAGCATGACTTATTTTGCTGCTTAGTGGTCGTGTTTAAAAGAAAGCTTGTTCTGTGACTTAAACCAAACAAATTGATTGCAGTTAAATGACTGATGGATCCATGCATAGCAATCCATGTGTCCCAAGGACAAATAAACTGTGTGGCACATAGAAGAAAGGTAGAAGTATAAAGAAGCTAATTTTCCCTACTGTTATCACGCTGCAGGAGGTTGGTGCTTTTTCCTTTGATTTTGTGTGTCTAAAGTAATTTCATCATGTTTAGCAATTACTTCAGGCTCCCAGCTGTCATAGGGATGGGAGGGAGAATTAAGCTTTTTCTCCTTAGCTGTTCTGCTCTTTCAGGAAAATATCTCTGTTTTTTCAGACTGGATAAATACTCCTGTGTTTATCCAGTATCCTCAGGAGCTGCAAGGTTTTTTGAATTCTGATGGGGGGATTTTGTTTAGGTACTTAGACAGCAGTGAGTAGCTTGCTGCCATGCCACAGGGTCAGAGTGTGCTCTTGGTTTTGAGGAACAATTTGGGGAGCAGGTAAGGAATCTTCTAATACCCATTCACATGTGCTTAAGTTGCAGAGGGATGTACAATATTCAGCATTCCCTTACATAGATTGGGACTCTCTCATTTAATGTGTTAGAGAAACATGAGCAACTTTGAAATTAAAGACCTTGTCTTAGCAAGAAGGACTTTTTTAATAATGAGGAAGAATCATCATGTCTACTTGGTTGACTCTTGGAAACGTAGAAAGTTTTACTTCTAATATTGCAAGTATGAAACTTTTGGCTATTTAATTTACTGCTTACTGATAAGAGATGTGTATATGCTTCTGGCTGTGGGGGGACTGTTTTGCCAGTTTGCAAAACTAATTTATGTGTAAGAAGATCACTTCTAGATAGGAGTAATAGCTCAGGGCCAGAGATCTGGCTATGTGGTCAGAAAACTTTATGGTTAAGTAGGAAAAGTGCAAACTAGCACATGAAAATAAAATAATAATCCAAGTGAGGAGATGATAGATCTGAGGCAGAAACTTGGAAAATAAAGTAATGCAAAGAGAAACTTAAAGATAGGTGAGTGGATGGCAGCTACACTGTCGTGTAACTGCAAGAGGAGCCCTTCTGGCTGGTCTGGGAGCCCTGTTACCAAGCACTGAGCAAAGCCTTATTCTACTGATACATCTTTGCAATTTAGAAGGCTGGGTTGTAGATACAATCTAGACAAAGATTTTTTGCAAACAAGATTGGAGTCATAGCACAACTTGGAAGGTAATGAAAGATCTGGTGTGTTACAAATATTGAGCAGAAGATAGATGAAGAATTTGTTTATTTGGCTGCAGCCAAAATGATGGGATGAAATCAAGCCAAGTACAACATTTAGGATGAAGTTTTCTCATGGTGAGAACTACTGGTTTTGTAAATGAATTTCTGGGAAGCACCAAACCCCTATTACTGAGACTGTTTTAGAACCTGTAGGGATGAAAAGCTGATAAAGGTCCAATAAAGAAAACCAATCTTTGTTAAGAGGGAGGGATGCTGTAGCACCATGATGAGGACTTTTCCCTGCTTAGGACAGTGAAGGAACTTTCCAGTAGCATAAATGAGTAATGCTTTATTGGTTCAGTCTTATGCCTTCATTGCTCCATGACTTCATTTTTAGAGATGTCTGGAGCAGGAAGGTCACATGCAGTGACCACTCTGAGGCTGCCAGAGCACCTGTGAAACAGCCCCAGGAGGTGCCAGCAGCCCAGTGCCATCCTATGGGGATTGCTGGGCATCTCAGTGGGGGAAGATGCTTTATGCAGCTCTAACAAGGGCCATAGTTCAAATTTGTAACCTTGGATACCTGTTACATTTCAAAATTGGGATTGTGCTCAATGTACTGGTAAATTAAAGCTTGTTTTTAACACACATTGAATGTGTCTGCTGGGAAGATTCCCCCTTGCAAGCACTGCTGGTAGTGATGAGTGGCTGTTCTACCAATTAAATTGATCAAGTGCTTAGTTATGTGTAATTTTGGAAGCTGACTTGAACCTTACAATGTTGCTCTGGAGTGAAGTGACAGCCCTTCCAAACAAATATTTTATTACCAGCATACTGAGGAATTATTTAGTGATATAACATTTACAACTCCTTAATGGCAATCTTAGGGCAGTGACCTCATGATAACATTCAGGATACCTTCCTTTATGGGAAGGTCATTGATGGCATATTAAGAACGGACCAAAATTGAACCTTTTAAAGTTCATCTGTTCGAGAACTTTCCCTCTACTTGTGTTTCCAGTATTTTCCTCTCAAACACTATTTCACAGAAGTGATATTTTCCTTTGTTGTAACTGCAAGCACAAAGCCTGTACCTGGTGTGGGAATGTAAACAGCCCCACTGCTTCAGTTCTGGAAGCTGGAATGCTTCCCCAGTGCTGCAGTAATGTGATTTGAGCAGTCATTAGGATGTTATATACTTCTTCTTTTCCTTTCTAGCCCCTCTTGGGAAGATCCAGCAATCTGTGAGCGTACCTCCCTTTGCACCTTACACCACCTTGTTGATTGTTATACTTGTTCTGTTTTGCAGAAAACTGTTTATATAATTTCACTTAGCCAGGGATATTTTATCCTTAAGGGGGAACACTTGGACTTGAATTATTATTTATGACTCTCAAGGTGTGTTTTTAATTCAGATCCTGTGTTTAATTTAATACTGGGTGTATTAGCTTGCAAACTAAAAAGAAAAATAAAGGGAAATTTTGGGTTTCTTTTCCAAAGAGCTATTCTAGGCATACAATTGGTATTCTTGCCCCCAAAGCCCATCCCACTCCCTTGTTTCTTCTGTTTTTTCTCTTGTACCACCTTTGATACATTTAAATCATAGAATCACAGGATGGCCTGGAAGGGACCTTAAAGATCATCTTGTACCAACCCCTGCCATGAGCAGGGATGCTTTCCACTATCCCAGATTGCTCAGAGATCCATCCAACCTGGCCTTGGCCACTGCCAGGGGTAGCCACAGCTTCTCTGGCCAACCTGTGCCAGTGCCTCACCACCCTCACAGGAAACAATTTATTCATAATACCTAATCTAAACCTACTCTCTGTCATTTTGAAGCCATTCCTCCTTGTCCTGTCTTTCCAGGCCCTCGTAAAAAGTCCCTCTCCAGCTTTCTTGTAGGATCCCTTCAGGTACTTGGAAGGTCACAATCAGGTAAGCTCAAAAGCCTTCTCATCTCCAAGCTGAACAATCCTGATTCTCTTTCCCTTTCCTCACAGGAGAGCTGTTCCATCCCTCTAATCATCTTGCTGACTGGCTCCAACAGGTCAAAGCCCTTCCTGTGCTGGGAACTCCAGAGATGGATGCAGCACTGTGGATGGGTCTCACCAGAGCAGATTAGGAGAATTTGGTTGCAGCAAAGGAAACAGCTCATTAGTTTGTAATAGTTAAGCTTGGTTTGTGATTTGTATGAGCCACAGAAGGAACGTGGAGATCTGGCNGCCACAGAAGGAATGTGGAGATCTGGCTGGGGCATAATTGTGCCTTGGGCACCTCATTCTCCTGAAGTCAGTGGAGAGGTTGAAGCCCTGTGGAGTGGAGCCTGCACCAGGCAGAGATTTCTGCTTATCAGGCTCACATAGGATGGCTCCCTTGGCTTTGACTTTCATTCAGTTTCCATGTGCATTTCACAGAGCAACTGTCTCCTTTGTCACCTCTGGCTTTAAATATTGAGAGAGGAAGAGCAGAGGAGGAAGGCAGGTGGTCACAGACTTCTGGCTCTCACTGGCTTGGGGCTGCTATAACAGCACTTGCTGTGATTTGGCACAGGGACCTAATCTGAAGTGGGCTGCAATCTTTTAGTAATTGCCTACAATGAATTAAAAGCTACAAGCCCAAGATAATTAAAGTGTTCCTCTGGCAGCCACAGAAAGCCCTTCTTTTTAGTAGTTTTGTAATATTCTGATAATGGATTAACCAGGGCTGTTTGAGTGAAGAGTTTGCCCAGCCCCCAAAGGATGCACCAAGAGCCTTACTTGCAAATGAGGTGATGAGGTGCTTTCTACATATATTTCCTTCCAGGCTGGAGGCTGACCTGGAGCTCTGCCACACAGCTTTGCCATGAGAGAGAATCTCTTGCTGAGGGTGAGTTTGGGTGAATCCCAGCTCTTTTTCTGTCCCCTTCAGGCAGGTGCTAGAGAGTTTTCTGAAAGCGAGATGAACTGTATTTCCCGCAGTCAGTGCCAGTGTTACAGCGAGATTGGCAACAGACCCAGCCTTAATGGTTATGGGCAGCTGCTAAAGCCAAACCTGGGATGGGAAAGGGAAGTGGGACACCTGCTGCATTCAGGTAGGACTTTAGGAGAATCTCCTGTGTACAGAAATATCTTGCATTCCATATTCAGGTTTTCTGTGACATCCATTCATCCCCACAGGTTTAGCCCTCCTCTGCTGATGTGCCAAATACAACTTGGGAAGGAGAGGGGCTTCCTGATGAGCATTTCCCAAAATATTCAGTCTGCTTCACAGGATTTTATTAGTTGCATCCTCCCAAAAAGCCAAAGGATTCTGNTAATTCAAATCCTGTGTTTAATTTAATACTGGGTGTATTAGCTTGCAAACTAAAAAGAAAAATAAAGGGAAATTTTGGGTTTCTTTTCCAAAGAGCTATTCTAGGCATACAATTGGTATTCTTGCCCCCAAAGCCCATCCCACTCCCTTGTTTCTTCTGTTTTTTCTCTTGTACCACCTTTGATACATTTAAATCATAGAATCACAGGATGGCCTGGAAGGGACCTTAAAGATCATCTTGTACCAACCCCTGCCATGAGCAGGGATGCTTTCCACTATCCCAGATTGCTCAGAGATCCATCCAACCTGGCCTTGGCCACTGCCAGGGGTAGCCACAGCTTCTCTGGCCAACCTGTGCCAGTGCCTCACCACCCTCACAGGAAACAATTTATTCATAATACCTAATCTAAACCTACTCTCTGTCATTTTGAAGCCATTCCTCCTTGTCCTGTCTTTCCAGGCCCTCGTAAAAAGTCCCTCTCCAGCTTTCTTGTAGGATCCCTTCAGGTACTTGGAAGGTCACAATCAGGTAAGCTCAAAAGCCTTCTCATCTCCAAGCTGAACAATCCTGATTCTCTTTCCCTTTCCTCACAGGAGAGCTGTTCCATCCCTCTAATCATCTTGCTGACTGGCTCCAACAGGTCAAA
The DNA here is from genome assembly GCA_013400775.1 of Chaetops frenatus. NCBI lineage: Eukaryota > Metazoa > Chordata > Aves > Passeriformes > Picathartidae > Chaetops > Chaetops frenatus. Next base: position 285,079 of record VZTR01014597.1, read on the forward strand.
GCCCTTCCTGTGCTGGGAACTCCAGAGCTGGATGCAGCACTGTGGGTGGGTCTCACCAGAGCAGATTAGGAGAATTTGGTTGCAGCAAAGGAAACAGCTCATTAGTTTGTAATAGTTAAGCTTGGTTTGTGATTTGTATGAGCCACAGAAGGAACGTGGAGATCTGGCTGGGGCATAATTGTGCCTTGGGCACCTCATTCTCCTGAAGTCAGTGGAGAGGTTGAAGCCCTGTGGAGTGGAGCCTGCACCAGGCAGAGATTTCTGCTTATCAGGCTCACATAGGATGGCTCCCTTGGCTTTGACTTTCATTCAGTTTCCATGTGCATTTCACAGAGCAACTGTCTCCTTTGTCACCTCTGGCTTTAAATATTGAGAGAGGAAGAGCAGAGGAGGAAGGCAGGTGGTCACAGACTTCTGGCTCTCACTGGCTTGGGGCTGCTATAACAGCACTTGCTGTGATTTGGCACAGGGACCTAATCTGAAGTGGGCTGCAATCTTTTAGTAATTGCCTACAATGAATTAAAAGCTACAAGCCCAAGATAATTAAAGTGTTCCTCTGGCAGCCACAGAAAGCCCTTCTTTTTAGTAGTTTTGTAATATTCTGATAATGGATTAACCAGGGCTGTTTGAGTGAAGAGTTTGCCCAGCCCCCAAAGGATGCACCAAGAGCCTTACTTGCAAATGAGGTGATGAGGTGCTTTCTACATATATTTCCTTCCAGGCTGGAGGCTGACCTGGAGCTCTGCCACACAGCTTTGCCATGAGAGAGAATCTCTTGCTGAGGGTGAGTTTGGGTGAATCCCAGCTCTTTTTCTGTCCCCTTCAGGCAGGTGCTAGAGAGTTTTCTGAAAGCGAGATGAACTGTATTTCCCGCAGTCAGTGCCAGTGTTACAGCGAGATTGGCAACAGACCCAGCCTTAATGGTTATGGGCAGCTGCTAAAGCCAAACCTGGGATGGGAAAGGGAAGTGGGACACCTGCTGCATTCAGGTAGGACTTTAGGAGAATCTCCTGTGTACAGAAATATCTTGCATTCCATATTCAGGTTTTCTGTGACATCCATTCATCCCCACAGGTTTAGCCCTCCTCTGCTGATGTGCCAAATACAACTTGGGAAGGAGAGGGGCTTCCTGATGAGCATTTCCCAAAATATTCAGTCTGCTTCACAGGATTTTATTAGTTGCATCCTCCCAAAAAGCCAAAGGATTCTGCTGTTGTGCTTCAGGCTGTGTACAAAACCCAAATGCCACAGGGCTGCTTCTGACTTGGGGTGTTGTCATGGGGCATTAATGATTCTGCCTGGGAGTGCTTGTAGGGGAAGCAAGAGATGGCGCTTGCTGAGAATAGGGAGAGAATTTAAAGTAGGGAAAATGTAAGCACCAATTTTTTGATTGAGAATGGTGAGCTCTGGAGGAAGCAGAGGCGGAGTTTTAGGAATGCAGGTGGTTGAAATATTTCTATAAATAATGCATCATTTATGTGAAAAGAAAGAAATTGGATGTTTTCTTTCAGTAGCTAAAATCCCTCAACGACCTCTCAGGTTGTGCTCAGTGCTGCCTGCTGAGTTAGGATGACAGCTTAAGTGGCAGAGCATATTTGGGGTTTCTGGGGAAAATACAAAGGATTTCAGAGCAGCCTGGTTTTACAGTAAAACCAGAACAGATCTGCTCTCCTTGCAAGTGAGAGGTGGGTCCCTTTCCAGGCTTTCAAGGAAGAGGCAGGGGAGGCAAGCAAGGCTACATATACCGTCTGTGTCTAAAGAAAGGAAGCTAATGAGCATTCAGGGAGGGAGGCATGGGGTTGGATTTACCCGGTTTTCAAAACAGCTCTTTAGGTTTTGTTCTCTTTCACATAAACTCGTGGGTTGCTGTGATTAATCCCAGGCTTTTTGCTCTGCTCAGTGCCCTAATAAACATATAAATTAGCTCATTCCCTAAATGTTCCTTCATTAGCAATGAGCTCAGTTAAATAAAAAGTATCAAATACATGTTTACTTGAAGTCTCTGTTGCTCACTCTAGGACTGCTCAATTTCCAGGGTGGGAATTGCTCACCATCTGCCATGATGCCATTGATACACAGTAGAATCTGCTCCAGAGCTGCCGTTTATGAATTTGTTACCTTTTTTGAATCATTGAAGTCTTGGATGTGCCCCATCTCTTAGAGGAGCAAGCGTTTCCAGGTGGCAGAAGCAGGGTTGGTGAGGGCACACCCCAGTGCCCTGCTGAGAGCTGGGGAACCATGAAGCCCAAATGCTGTGCCTCCCAGAGCTGAAATTACCAAAAAACACAGGCCTTGTGTTTTTTACTTTGGCAGTCACTTACTCAGTGCCCACTTAGTCATCCCTCTGTACTTCATGTACTGATTTACACTTGTGCAGTGTGGCTGTAAAACCTCGCAGCTCTTTATGGTTTGTAGTCCTACAAATAATTACACAGGGTACAGAGAAGTGGAGAACTGGCACAAAATGTGTGCCATTCCTCCCACTGTGTGGGTGCTGCCAGGTTAGGTAGATAAACCTGAAGGAAAAGTTTTTGTTAAAGGTGAATGTAGGAAAAAGACCTTTTAACTCTGTGGTTGTGACTTTGATGCTTGTAGTGTTCCTCTGAATTTAATTGCCATACTTCTGTCTCATCTTTGACTGGTTTTGTCCTGCATTTGTAGTGAAACATGATGGAAAAAGAAATCAGTGGAACAGATTGTATGGTAACTCTTTGTTGTAAAAACAAGCAAAATATTTTTTTGAATCTGTCAGCTTAGAAGTAGTTTAATATAACCTAGTTCCATCTAAATTATGTTAAAATAGGCTTGTTCTGTTTTGTTTCTATTCTATGTAATCTGAAATAATTTTCAATAACTTTGTATCCACTTCTATACACCAATTTTTCTCACTAGTAAAATGAAATCCACTTACAGTTCTGAATTCAAATAATAGTTCAGTACTCCTGAAAAAAGGTTGAGGTGTTTCTTTTGAGATGGGGGTTTGTTTGTTTGTTCATTGCTGTTGACATTTGCATTCAGAATAGGAAAAAAAAAATCACAATTACAATTTCCCATATGGCAGAAGATCCATCTTTTTAAACAACTCAAATACTTATTTAGCCTTTCAATTAAGACTCTTGGAATATTGTAGTTGTCAATTGTAAAGCTTAGTGTTAGTGGCGTATCTTCTTAAAATGGATAATGTGGATCTTCTCAATTACATTTTAATTGATAATAATTTAGAAACCTCTACATGAAGGGTATGATAAAATACCCTTCCCAAGGGTGCTATTTGCTCACAGCCAAATACAGGTTAGCAGGTGCTTTGGCAAGAAGCAGCAGTGAAAGCCATTATTGGGCGAATAATGCTGAGGGATGGCTGAGTTCCCTCATGGCAGAACCAGGGCCTGATCTTCCATTTCTCTCTTTTTCTCTGTATGCACAAGTTTTTATTTCTTGCTGTTTCAAACCGTGATTATTTTATTGATAGATATTTCTCTTATCATTCTATTCTGAGTAGAATATCTTGTTCCAAGTAGAACATTATATTTGGAAAAGCTATAGCCAAACAGAAGGACTGCAGAGTCTGACCTGTGAACTCTCCATCATTTTCCATGGTGCAATTGTTTATATTTTCAAAAAGAGACAGTAGAATGCTGCCTAATACATATGTAGTGGGCTATATAATTTTGGCATAAATAGGTGATGTGCAAAGAACATAAAACCCCAGGTTATGTGTACCACCTAAATGCTTTCATGCGTGTGGTGCCTTTCCTTTATAGCATGTCTTACCTTTGTCTTCAGTGCCATGCGAGTATTACAGCAGAATGTAATAGGAGTAGGCTGGAATGCCTTTTATAACCAGAGCTCCAATATTAATTAATTAACAATTGACTCTTAATAAATTAGTTAATAATTAATTAGAAGTTAGTTGTTAGTGTTTAACTGGATATTGAATGGCTGAGGTCAATCTGATAATTTTCAGTACTAATTTTTCTAGTAATCAGTAAGAGGAGTCCCTTCTGTATGTGTGATCTGTTAGTCCGTGTTCCTGGTACCTCTGCCTGCTCTTCTTAACTGCACCCCAGAACCAGCTGCTTGGAAATGCTGCTGTTTCCACTCAGGAATTGGGATGGCAGTTTTTCATTTGCTTAATTACACTTTTTCATCCCCCATGTGTCTCTTTCTCCTCTATGGCATAGTTCTGTCACTAACATGTTCAGGAATCTGACTTTAATGTCTTTATTTCTCTGTTACGCCCTGTGGGCAGCTGGTTTAGTCTCAATTTGCATTTTGCATAATTAACTCAGAGCTTTAAGGGCACTGAGCAATTCATGTGGCAGATGGCACTTTTCAGAAGATGTATGGAGCTCATGTTTTGCTTACCTGGGGGTCCAGCAGCCCCAGTCCTAGCAATGCCTGAAGTTGGAGTCAGTGTTTCAGGGGTGTAGGCTGGAGATTTGGAAGTGTTGGAGTGTGAGGAGGAGGCTGGTCCCTGACCAGTCATAAGTCAGACAAGGCACAGGGATACAGCTTGGTTCTAGAGGATTTGAGAACTAACAGGGTTAGCTGTGTGTGTTTAAAGGTTTGCTGGGCTCTGAGCAGGCTGGATTCTGGAAAGCAAAACAACCACAGGATAAGGGGGCTGCAGGGTTATGGCTAAACCTAGAGAAAAATGTGGGACTGTTGTCAGAGGCTGTGAAACAGGGGCTATATGGTTCACAAGGTTTTATTCCATATTGTTATCTGTCTCCTGGTGGTTCAAATGAAAGTGATACCTATCACTAAAAATCATTTTTGCTAGCGCTGGTATTTCCAGCAGAAACAATGAAATAACAGAAAAACCTTGTTGCTCAGTGCAGCAGGGTAACTTGTGGGCATAGCATCCCTCATATCACAATAAAGAGGAACTGCTCATTATTTTCTGTGGGCTTGCATTCACAGGGCTTCGAGGCTGTGTAGGTGCAGGAGGGAACAATAGCAGGACTTCTGGGCTGTTCTTTCCTGCCCAGTTCAGTACAATGCCTTGCTTCCCTGAGGTGGCCCTGTGCACCCCCATGCAAAGATGAGCAACAAACCTCCTTCCAATGTGAGGAACAGGCTTGTGATCTCAGTAATGGCATTATCCATGAGCATCTGCCTAAGTGTGTCCTGTGAGGGATGCAGAGGAGAGAATTGGCTCTTCTGGCTCAATCCAGTGCCTCTGACTTGGGTGCATGAAGAATTTCAATGCACACTGCTCCTTCTAAGCTTTGGGATCAAGTGGCAGGAATACATGAAAAGGCAGAAATTAATTTGCAGGCTTCAGAGAGATTTATAAGTGCAATTGTTTGTATGTTGCTTGTAATTCTTCGAGCTAAAATCTATTCTTAAGGACTTAGCACAAACTATGCCTACTCTGCTGTGAGCATCATGTCTGACTTCCAGTCAGAAAGGTCATGTGTAATTCTGATTAGAAATTGTTCTAGCTTGCTGTTATTAATTTAGTAACCTGTGGTAACTGTGAGCATCTCCAGCTACCGTTTACTGGCAGCCTTGTATTTATTAGCTAATGGCAACTGTGAAAATAACAGGCTTTGTTATTTCACTTCTGAGTTGGTAAGGAATAAGATGAATCTTTCCAAAGAACTAGGGAGTGGATGCTAAAACGTGCTTTATATATGTAATTTTATCTGATCTCTGTGGATGAAGTGATGCATCCATTGAATTAGCTCCAGTCAGGTCACCTTGCTTTCTAAAATTTCATGTTGAATGATGGAAGCGTTATGTAAGGAGTGAATGCAAACAAGGCTTTCAATATCATGAAAAGCCAGTGTTGCTTCTCAGAGAGAGTGTGAAGAGCACAGCAAAATGACAGCATTAAGACATAAAGTGAGATGAACTACAAATTCCAATGCAATCAAATCTTGTTCTACTGACAAGTTTGAATGTTTGCAAGAAGATAAAACAAATCCTCAATTTCAAGTTATGCAAGAGATTCAGAAGTAACAGTTCAGATGCAGCATATTTCAAGGAATTGATTTCCAGCCAGGCTGTTACAATAAAACATAGATACAGGATAGATTTCTGCTACTTCTTGCATTGATTTTGTATAGTTCTGGGTTGTGGTTTTTTTTTTTTTTTTTTTTTTTTTTTTATGAGATCAAAGTGTTGTGGTGTGCAGATTTTGAAGTCAATATCCAGCATTTGATCAAAGCTCGAAAAAGCCTTGGATTCCATAGGAGTTCTGATATCCCAGAATACCCTTGTTTAAAGAGAAGACTAGAAAAAAAGTAGCCTTATGACAGGAGTATGCTGTTACTGTCTCTGTGTGATCCAATAAATGTGCTTAAGTAGTTGCCATGGGTATGCTGTGGCTCAGCTTGTGTCTGGGGAAGGGGTTGGACCTAAAGGAGGGCTGGGACTCCCTCTGGAAAGTACAAGTACATAAAACTGCAGGTTTTGCCTGCACTTCTAAACTGAAAAGTAGCTCTCAGTGCTCTTCAAGTACAATTGGGCTTGTCTCACTTCAACTTTCTGTTGAAAAATCTGTTACATATGGAATATGCTGATATATTTCTTCAAGCAAAGAGAATTAAACTAGAAATAAAGCATTAGGAGTTGCTTTTTGTCCAGGAAGGTTAATAAATATGCCCGTTGTCTTCTCCTGTGCAGAGCTGGTAGTAAATTCACATATTTGAATCCCACCAATGAGATTTTCTTGTGCTGTAATGCTGGGACTTTGCTATCCTGCTCCCAGACTTTCACTGTGGGACCAATGGCACTGGCTGCTGTCAGGGCTGGCATCTGCAATTCCAGTCAAGGGGAGCTTTGTAGTTTCCTGACTGACACTTAAAAAGCTTAAAAACACAGCACAGCAGAAGATGCAGAGGAACTCATGAAATGTGAATTGAGATTGTCACACAGATATCAATGGGACTAAATTGCTTGTTGTTCTGATGCAACTAATTGGTATTTCTGTGAGGTATTTCTGCACTGATTGAAATGTTGAAAGCGAAACGTTATAATTGAGATGATGTTGTCTTTATTTGCCAAATCACTCATTGCTTTGCAGCCTGCTACAGAAATGCAGCTCTCCCACACCTGGGGTTGGCACTATAGTAGTATCTGTCTGTGTACCTTTATAATTTGTTTCCTATCTGAACAGGAGGGAAAAACATTTCTTCCTTGTTATATGTCTGTATTTTAAGGTCACGGGATTAAAAAGATGTCCTGGGTGACCAAGTCCTGATCCTTGCTGTCATAGCCACCACATCCTACAATCCTCTTTGTAAAGGTACTTATTCCATGATAAAAGTGACTTAGTTGTCTCAGTTTCCTTTTGTCTTGACTGTCCCAGGACATCATTGCTCTACTGATCCTCCTAATTTTCAGTTTAAAATCAGCCACTGTATTCCCATTTCTTGGGAACTGCCTTTCATTCTGAGCAGCACTTACTCCCAGGGTTTCATGTATTTCTGGGAAGCAGTCATGTCCTGCCTCCCACTCCCTAATTTACCAGGCTGATTGAACAAGGGCAATCTTGAACTCTTCTCTTGGTGAGGTGGCTGCTCTGCTTTCCACTCCTGTTCACCATTTTAGCTTGGATTCTTTTTTGTTTTGGTATGGATGACCAGGACTGCAGAGTGCCGGCTCTGAAAGAACATTGAAAATCAAATTGCCTTTCATTTCAAAGATTTTTGGAATGTACTGTCTTCTGGTGTTTGCTAATGTTGCCAGAGATCTGTAAGCTACTAAAGAAAAATATATATGTCATGGAAAATAGGTGCATGGCTTGTTGCTGAGATATGGGAGATAGTATTTCCTTTATCCATTAAGGAGGGAACAGAAAATGCTGTCCCTGGTAAGTGTGAACTATATCTTTATCATCAGTAAGCTTTCAAATTACAATTTTAGCCATTGAAGCAGATAACAATTTTTCTTAAGAGGAAATTGGATGCATGGTTTTATCTTTTGCTCACCAGATAGAGCTGAGTACCTGATTCCCTGGAATTCCTGTTTTCAGAAATATATCTGGCTTCTCAGCTGTGTTCTTTGCAGAAATGGTGGTGTTGGAGGAAATGCCAGTCTGGTTGTGCCATGATACTCAAGGGGCAACTGAAGCTCACTCATCAGCTAAACTATGTCAAAGAAATACTTTGCCCTCCCTCTTCACAAACTTCAGTTTCTTGGGTTTCTGAGATTCAAGATAAGTTTATCTCATTTTTACAGCAGTGTTTTCTTCTACACTTTCACTTACAAATTAAAAAAAAAACCACTTAGCCCTGCTAGGTGTCGAAAAAGAGATTTGATTTTTAAAGAGAAGTCTCTGGTTTCTCAACAGTACACAGCTCTTCTCAGAGCCCAGGCTAGGCTCAGATTACCAGATGATAGTAATAAATTATTTGTGAATAAGTAACTACTGAAGCTGTCTCTGAAAGCAGTCTCATCAGTACAGAAAACCTCCACCAAATCCCAAATGTGGCCTGCTCAGCAACGAGAATAAAAAAAAATTGCCCCCAAGCCCCCTTGATAGGATGAGTGCACAACTAGAAAAATGGTAACTAGGAAATTTCTCTAAGTAGATCATTTAGGTGAACTTCATAAAGAAAGCATCATGCATTTTCCCCAGACTTCCTACCCAACTTACTGCAAAAGCACTACTGAAATGAACCTGGACCCGATCTCCTGATTCCCTCAGAGGGACTGGGACTGAGCAAACCCTTGCTCCTCAGACTGTGTAACTTCCTGCTCCCGTGTGATTTTCTGTATGGCAACATCAGGGTGAGTCACAAGAAACAAAACAGATAAACTTGAACTGAACCCAGTCACAAAGACGAGTTCAGCTCCTTTTATAGCAGTAGAATAGAATCCCTGTGGTATATAGTGATATAAAGGATTAAGATGGCTTAAGCGCAGTACTACTACTTTTTGTTTAGTAAATGGTTTCTGTAATTCTCTAACATTTCAAACATATTATTGTTCAGGGTATGAAGGAAAAATAGATGAAAATGTGGTAAGTGGTGATTATCTGCACGCCAGTATTCTCTGAGCAAAGATACTGGAAGTGGTTATTAAAAAGTACAAAGCTTTATCAGCTGACAATCACATGCTGGTAAAGTACTAAAATAATTGTTCTGAAGCAATATTCAGAAATAAGGCATACATTTTGTGGTGAATCATGTTAGGGGGTTTTGTGGTTTGTTTTTCTTGGTTTAAATTTTTTATTTTATTTTTAATTAACCTTGAGGAGTGAATTCTCAAAATCCTCACATAGTTCTTTACTTCCTTAGTGGTTATGGGCCAGTTTTCCATGACTGTAATGGGGGCTGATATAGCCTGGAATGATGGAATGGAGTGAGCCATTCATTCTTTGGAAACTGCTTTTGGTGGCTGCATTTCTGCAAGCAGCCAGTCGTTCTCTTTACAGGGTTCATTGTCATGTTACCCCAGACAGTTACATGCAGCATCAGCTGTTGCACTTTTTCTTACAAACTTACAGAATCTGATCACCCTTATGCCAATTTTTGGATAAATTTCAGTGAAATTATTCTAATTTATACATTGCTCTGTAATCTATTTGATGCTTTTCTCAAATGGCATTGAAGAATTCAAGGCATTTAATATCTGAGCTGGGTAATCTCTGCATTGTGATTGATTTCTTTGTCATTATTTTTATTGCATCAGCTTGGCTACAGAACATACATTAATGTCATAAACTTTTAAAAAAAGTTTTTTGAGCTTATTCATGAAATATTGGTATAAATCATTTATGCATTTTCTGATGCTCTTAGATTTCTACAAGAAGTAAAATAGATTGTATGTCCCTGAGAACAGAGGAGTGTAGAAGCAGTCCTCAGTAGGATTGTGTGTTGAGTAAAGCTCTATTCTGGGTGGGATTTTCAAATACAGATGAGGAACCATCTTGCAGAAGTTACTTTTGATTTTTATTTTGTTTGAACTTCAGGCTCTCAAGAGCCCTGCTTCTGGCAACTGGTAAGTTTTCAAAAAGATTGTTTTCAGAATATTCTTCAACAGAATAAATGTCATTAAATTTTTACAATAAAGCTGCTGATTCACTGTTAGCTTTAAAGCATGGGGGCCCCAGCTCTAGGAGCAGATTTGTGGGGGCTGTGTAACAGCAGCTGTAAATTATTCCCACTGATAAAACCCAAGCACCAAGGGTTGACACATGGGCATTCTTAGTTACTCTTTAAAACCTTCCTTGCTTTACTTTCTGCTAGAAAATGTAAGATGAATGGCTGTCAGTGCAAAGGCTTCCACATGTCTTGCAACATGATCAAGGCTGGTTTACTTGCTTCAATCTTACCTTATCATGAATTTTAATTAACTTGAGCTGCAATATGTAAAAATACAGGTAAGATAAAAAATGTTTTATAATACATTTTCTATGTTCTACATTGGATTAGTTGTCTTCAGTTATTGGATAAGTAGGAAATTACTTCTATCTGTAAAATTTAAACCCATGTGGCATATTAAATCAGAAAAAAAACCTGCTCAGAGAAACAGGGAAATTAAGTGAGATGGATACTGATAAATCACTGAAAAACAATTTTTCATTTAATTATGTGCAAAAAAATCATTGAATATATAGCCAGCCTACCACTGTTCTGCTACAGTGTTTTCAATTATAAAAATTTGTCATTCCCAACATTTTACAATTAAAACTTATATAACATCCCAAAATCACGGAATTCACTTCCTTTAGTGAGGAATATAATACAAAGCTGCATGGCCAATACCCTTAACTTGTGAGTTTCTGTGCATATTATCCCTGACAACATGGAATTTAGGAGACTAACGTGCTTTTAAGCAGAGAGACCATTTTGGGAGCCAATTTTTCTTAATACAGTGAAATGCTATTTTGAGCGCATGAAGGAAGAAGTCTACTATGTCCATGGAGAATTTTGTTCCTGGAATTTTGGACAGTGTACAATAAAATGTGCATCTCTAACAAGAAAAATATCTGAGGAAGTAAAATCAATGAAAGATAGTGCTGAGGCTTTCCAGTACTGGAAAGTACTAAATGTTGTAAGGCCCTAGAGTTTTCTTCCAGAGTAATTTGATAATAAATTAGATCTTGGTTTGCTATGATCAGAAAAAGATAAATCAATGATGGCTGAAGCAGCAGCCGAATTGCAGGGTAAGAGCTGCCATGATGCAGATACATGCATCTCCTTTTCCTGGGGTTAGTTTGGTTGGTACAGTCTTAATGTTTCCTGTGGTGCCATGTGGACCTGGCCATAAAATGCAGCTATTTCCCATTGATTCCCTTATTTCTACCCTGGAGATTCTATCCTCCAGCACGGCCAGCAGGCACAGATTGTTTCCTGTATGTCCCCTTGTCATGCAGCATCTCAGTGCTGGCATGAAATAGCTTTAATTCATCTGACAACTGAACATGCTGAAACTAAGGGCACTGCTGGATGTCACAATTCACCTGCCTGCACATCACTGGCTGGAGCTGATATGGCTCAGGGCAACAGCAGAGCTAAAGCTGATAAGCTTTGCAGCTGTCCTGAAGGGATGTGCAGGTAAGGCAAGTGTGTTGTAGAGGATGCTGAGGTGGTAAATACCTGGTGCAGCTCAGATTCCCCTGGAGGTCCACATTCTGCACCAGCAAGAGACAAATTGGATCTCTACAGATTTCCTCCTTTTATATTTTAGCTAAAGAAAAATAGATTTTTATGTGGCTACCCAGGGTGTTTAGAGCTTTGGTGAATGGGATGGAGAGGGGTAGCAGCAGCAAGTAAAGCCACAAGGTGAATGTGTGCTCCTGGCTTAGTCTGCAAAGGAAATTGGCATTTGTCTTTATAGATAACACAGCAGATAATGAGCAGGACTGTGGGCAGGTAGCATAACGAGGAGAAGCAGGATTATGGAGGAAGTGACTATAGGCATGCCAGAAAGTTTTTCCAAGTGGAGACAGGTAAGACTTTTATGGCTTGGCGTTATCACCCAGTATGGAATCTCAGCTGGCAGAATAAATGGCTGAAAACCCAAAGACAAGGGGGGAAACCAGCAACAGTGCACATTGGAAGTTGTGAAATCCTGTTAATGATGAGCAATGTCAGTGGGGTTTGTGAGGGTTTCAAACATCTGTTGTCTGAAAAGTCAGACTGGAACATTCAGGGAAACAAACTTTCAGACAAATGTAATAACTTGATCTTTTGTTCCTTTGGAAATAGTGTAATCGGCTTTTGTCATTCCAAACAATTTTCTGCTCATGGGAGAAAGAAGGAACTCCAAAGAGCAGCATATTGAGTGTGAAGCTTCTCTTCACCACTTAAAAGGTAAAGCATCTTGAGCTGATGAGAACAGTCTATTGAGTGATGACACTGAGAACTGTGATTACACAAAGGGAGAAGAAAGGAAAGGAGGAAAAATAATGCAAAATAAGATTCTTCAGAGGAAATGTTTCAGATGATGGATACCTAGGCTATTCTTTTGCAAGCATCAGCTGTCTTCTGTTATGATTAATGCTAGGTGAATCAACCCTGAAGCAAATTAAAACTGCCACTATCCCAAGTTCAAGTGTGTGCATAAGGATTTCAGAGCATTGCCCTGCACATGGACATGCCATTTGAAATTATAATAAAATAGATGATCTTCCTTTCATAATGAGCCAGAAAAGCAGCCAAAAAAATGGGTAACTACTGTAGCAGCTCACTGGCTGCTCAGCAGGTGCTGAAGCCCCTTCACATGAGCAGGCAGTGTGGCTCTGCCAGCACCGAGCTCAGTGCAGGTTACTGTTTGGCTGTATTATTGCTGCAGTCAATCTGTTTCTGGTTACCAGGCTGAAGCCAGCTCAGACACCTTTATACCCTGACACAGACTGCAATATTGCTGTTGGTTTCCAAGAACTCTGTATGAACTTGTTATAGTTAACAGAGCTGTGATGTTGGCCTGGGATCTGTTTTCTCAGATACAGCATCGGCCAAATTCTGCACTTTGTTGTTTTGTATGTCTGGGTGAAAATTCAGAAGGAAGGACAAAAAATGAAGAATTTTTGTTCTTTAGCTTCACTTTCATTGTCTCTTGGTGGAAAAAGTCACTTGTCATTAAACGAGAGCATCTAAAGTGAAGGTGCTTGGATCAAGTTGTTTGGGAATCAAACTGCATTTTCGGTGTGAGATGTGACACATCCCTTCAAAATGTCATTCTAATGATAAGTGGATCAACTAATCCAAAAAAGACACTGTAGGGTGTTTGACTGTGAAGAGCAAAGATTTGCACTGAGCTTTGCTTTGGTTTCTTTCAAAATGTTGGAGACTCAGAACAGTACAAAGGAACCCTGGGTGTGAGGAAAGTGTTGAGACAGGAGGAATGTGTTTAGTGGTGGCACATGGCTGGGAACAGGGTCAGTCTGGCCACTGACCAGCAGGTGCTTGGGTTTTGTCACTGTTCCCCTAATTAAGGGAGCCTCTGCAGCTCTGGTCACAGCCCCAGGAAAGCAACTGCCAGTTTGCTGGTGACTTGCCAAGTCTGCTGTGCCTCCAGATGGAGGAAAACCAAAACCTGTATGATTAATAAATGTGGGTTATGCAAAGAGAGATGGTTGAATGAAACTATAAGTGATCAGTGTTCTGTACTCAATGTACCCAAAGGAGCAAGAGAAATCCTCTTAGGTGTAGAACAGCCTGGAAAATATAAAAAACAGTTGTAAAGCTGAGCTTGGACTTCTGGGGGTTCCTGACTTTTCAGCTATCAAAATATTTTGGCTTCTGTATTGACTCAAAGTCTTTTACCTTTGCTTACCCTGGAGTTGTACAGTCTTGTTTCTGATCATGACATATGCTTTAGGGGGATAAACATGGGGCAGAAAAAGTTATTAGGAGAGAAGTAACAACAGGCAAATGTGCTGACAGTTCTGAAGAAAAATGGGTCCTGTTTTAGACCTTTTAGTTGTTTTTAGCAGTCTGTCAATGACTGAGCAGCTCAAATGAAAGTAAGCCAGGATTGCAGACCTGGTTTTACAAACAATTTGTTGGTTTTTGGTTTTTTGTTTGTTTGTTTGTTTTGTTTGTTTGTTTGTTTGTGGGTTTTTTTCCGCTTGTTTTGGCTACGTCTCAGGGACGTTTTCCTGTTGCATTAGCGTGAAAGTTGATTTGTGGAGGGCAGAGAAACAAATATTCTTTCTTATGTAGCCTTCTTAAATTAATGACAGGTATTTAGTAGCCAAAACAGCAGATCAGAGGCAACCTATTTGTATATTTTAATGATATGAAAATGTCTATTGGAAACAGCTTCTGAATAGTTGGAAAATCTCATCTTGATATAAAGGCATTTGAATAACAGCATTATTTGTAAGATTATATTTAGTTTGGGAAAAGGTGCCAAATAAAAGGTGAGATTTTACCAAATGTTCTCTTCAAACAGAAGCTGCCTGGGACTAACTGATCCCTGTGAGTCAGCATCTGCAACATTCACTGACACTTCAATTGTACAGACCAGCAGCCAAATCATATTTAGAGGAAAAAAATATCCAAGGCACGCTGGCTGAATTTAGTTGCTTTTCTTCACCTGTGTGCACTTCAACTCTAGGGACAAAGAGTCTTTTAAACTGAAGAAGTTGTTGGTCTGCAGTCTATGAGAGAAAAGGAAGGAAAGCCAGCAGTACATAGTGAGCTGGAGGTTTTAACTCTTTCCTTTCATCTTTACTAGGTTTTTCGACATATACAAGTAGTACATAAATTTTTACAGTCAGGTATTCTTCCTGATTACACTATGCCCTGATTAGCACAACTTTGTGCTTCACAGTCACTTCCTCCAGCTGTTCTGGGCACTTTCAGGGCCCTTTCTCCTTGTCCTTGTGTCTCATGTGTCTGGCACTGGTGTGGTTTGAGTGGGATCTAGACAAATAAGAGGTCTCTGACCTCCAATTTTTTTTCCCAGTCTCCATACATTTGCATGCATCTATCTATCCCTCTTTAAATGACCATATTCCTTCCCTTTGAGAAAAAAGAAATTGGTGCTATATTTAATGTTACCTCCTTTCTTGTGTTTTAAGCTGACCATTAAAACCTCACTGTTGGGTGGCAGCCCCTTTGGTAGCCTTTTCCAAGTCCACTTTGATGGAGTGTGTTGAGAGCTTTATCACAGTGTATAGCCTGCTTTAGGGTACAGTTCTCAGAGCATCTAACAGACCTGAGACTCTAAATCTGACTCATCTTTATTTGGGCTTCACACCTTCTGGGACATCTTGCAGTGAGATAAGAGCTTTGGTACTTTGTTTTCAGCTGTTTTCTCTCTTTAACCTTATAGATTGTTATGGTACATGTTTGGCATCTGTGGCAGAAATGTGATTTTTCCCACTGTGATTTTCACATGCACCCCACCTTTTCCTGTCCCAATAAAATGGTTTAACCATCCAGCCTTGCTTTGGTTTTCCTCCTGAGAAATTTGTGCAGTGGGCTCCCTTCCTGCACAGCTGACAGCTGGGCCTGTACTTCACTTGGCCTTAGGTGTTTCTGCAGCAGCAGCAGCTTGTTGGCCTGATTTGTGATTCCCTGTTCAGCCACAAAGGGCTGGCAACAGGCTTCTGTCTGGTTGGTTGTTCTGTGTGTTACAGCTGACTTCTTGTTCCCAGTCAGATGGGAAATTGTGCTGCCTGTCCACTGCTGGACAGTGCTGCCAAGTGGTGCTTTAGACAGCTGCTGCTCCTCACCACACAAGCAGAGGGGTGATAGATAAATCTGTGGATGTATCTGATCTGATTTGGAATTTTCTGAAGGACCTTTATCATTGCCATGGTGATATCAATGCCCTAAAAGGTTGGAAATAGTGCTCTGAGACCCCCACCTTTCACAGGTGGGCTTCCCAGGTGGGGTGGGGCTCACACAGCTGTGTCAGCCCTTTCCCCAGGGCCACTGGCAAGACAGCAGCCAGGCTGCAACATTCAGGAAACGCTCTCCTCTTTCTCAAGCTCCTGAAAGAAGCCTGCTATTCCTTCATTTATTTTGCAGGATTTTCAAGGCTAGATACAACTCAGTCTCTGTGAGTACTGAAAATTCTTAAATTATTCTGGGCCATGCCTGCACCTGCTTCTGGCTGTGCACAGAGATTGAGAGTTAACTGCCACTTAAAAATCACTTTGAGGAACAAAAGCTTTCTCTCCTTTGTCACTGTTAGTTTCAATTAAATTCTGAACATCTGTGAGATAACCTTGGGAGAGGCTTAGAGGATTATAAAGATTCTTGACAAACTGTTCTTAGGTGAAATAAAATAGTAAGTTTTCTTGGAGATGAGAAGCATCTTCATGAGATGCTTTTGTTACTCTTAAACAATGGCTTGCATTGTCAGTGAGAAGCTAGTTTCTCAAAATAAATGTGTGTTTATCTTTCAACAATTATTACTGTAACTGCACTGTATCAGTGATGCATTTTTTTTAAGTAGGTAGTTACACAATAAGGCAGCAGCTCAGTAAATGGACTAAAAAAGACCACAAAAGCTGAAACTATAAAATGTTAGAGAAAAGTTGGTTTAGTTCGTTTAGTTTTGGAGGAGTTAAAATCTTGCTGCTGTTGAGTAATAATGTGCAAAACAAAGCCTTAATTGACATTCCAAGTTCCCCATCTGATTATGCATAGGGGGTGGATTTGAATCCATATGTTCCTTGGTGTCACACATCTGACTTTTATTAATGATTGGGACAAAGAACTGGAGATTGATTGTTCAGATCCTCTGAGCACACTATGTGGAGTAGGTGCCACAAGCATGTGGGATAATGAAAACTCAGGATTTTTTGGAATGATCTTTTCAAACAGGAGGTGTAGTTTGAAAAGAATAAAAATTCATCAACAGGTACAAATTCCAAGCACAGTGCTTAGGAATAGGAATAGCATGGGGAGAGCTGGCTGTGGAATATTGGTACAGAAATGGAAGGGAGTTTCCAGGGAACACTTTAAAAAGAAAAATGCTACTGGAGCATGTGAAAGAGATTTTTAGCCTGGATGGGAGATGAATGGGTTGTTCTGCCCAATTAGGGCTTGTCCTAGGGGGTCAGGTACCAAATCCTAGAGCATTTGGGTATCAAAATCCAAGCAAGCTGTGCACCAGTTGAGGACTGTGTAGAGAGGAAAAGAGAGTTGTTAAAAGCATGAAAACTGTGACAAAGATGAATCAAATTGATGTTCTTCAGCTTGAAGAAGGGAGGATTTAGAGGATCCATCCTTGGCACCTAATTACAAATTGTTGCATTGTGGAAGGGAATGGCTTGTTCTGCCTGCCTGCTCTTGGTAAAGCAAGAATGAGCAGGCTTAAAGTGAAGGAAATTAAAGGGTGCTTCCTCAGACTTTTCAAAGGTAAGGATACAGAAATGTTAGCAAGGACTGGAAAGACTGAAATCTGTCAGGCTCTAAAGCCTTTAAGAACAGCGTGCAGAAATACCTGTCAGGAATCATATGTACAGGTGGTCATGCCCCAGGGCACAGAAAAGGAATCCTGCCCAAGCTCACAGTTTGGCCAGGAATTCTGGGGATCTTCTTACTGCCTGTGCAACTTCCATGTGTTAGGCAACAGTGGTGAAGAGGAGCACGAGCAGACTGGGTGATGCTGTGCGTACATGGCAGCATTTATCAGCTTTTTATAGACAATAACTTTCCTAGAGTTACTTGTATACATCCTTGGCTCCCTCCCCAAAATCTGCTGCTTTCTCCACCTCATTGTATTTGTCAGTTTGATCTCCTTACAAATGAAGAATCTACAATTGCTGATTTGCTTGTGATGTCAGCAACCAAGCATCTCAAATGGCCTTTCTCATTCATCTCATAAACCAAAATGAAATGCAGGTAGTGAGTTATTAAAAACTTATTTGAGAAGTAAAATCTAACCAGGCTGTGGTGCAGTTTGCATCCTGCCTGCTCTGTGCTGGTGTGTGCTTGCAAGTCTGCTTCAGGCATGAAGGCTGTGTGCTCCTAGAGAGCTGAAGCTCCCTTAAATCGAGTGTAATGGCTACTGCTAGTTTTCAATTTTTATGCCTTCCAAAAATGCTGGCTATTTCCTCTATTCCTACCTACCTATTAGGCAAGCTGGATTTACTCTTTTGTTAGGTGAGTACCTTTTGAAAGGTTCTTTCTGGCAGTAAGATAAACTCAACACAAATATCTCCTGGAATAAATTAATCTCTTAGGCTGTTCTTTCCATTTAAAGGAAAAAGTGTCTAGTTCTTCAGGCTTTTGATATTAAGAGATTTTTTTTTTGTTACCTTTTTATATAAACTGAACAATATTTCCCTCTGGCCTCTTTAATGTCTCTTTAAGAACTGTCAATCAGATTTTATATTGAAAATGTATTATGAAATGTGTAGGTGGCTATAAAATGTGTAAAAAACATTGTTGGATGAGCTATTCACTGAAATACTTGAACAAGTTGCTAATGTTTGGCTCTTCTGATCTATTTTATGTGGTAAAGAAGAAAATGTTTTTCATATTTTGATAGCTACCTGCATTCTAAATTCATAAAAGTACAAAGAATTACAGAATTTTAAAAGCAGAGCCACAGCAATAATGAGCTTCAGAGCTCAGTGAGAGGAATATGGGAAATTCAGTTTGCCTTTCACTCTGCAGTCGGCCCAAAGATAAGGAGTAGTTTTGTAGTTGCTAGTGTGGAGTACACTGCATCACATCATTAACTTGTTCTTTAATCCTAAATTGGTTTGTGCCAGGAGTCCTCTGTAATTAAATATAAAGAGTTTGCAGTAGGGGAGGAGGTCAGCTACCCAGGGATAGGAATAAGCTAAAAATGAAAATATTCACTTTGTCCTTCTTTTGCAGGTCAGTGGTAAAATTCCTCCAACTTCTTGACCTGTCAAAACCACCTTCAATTGCCCTGAAGTAAAACCTTAATCTTTAATGAAATCATGTCAGAAGGTGAGTTGAATCTCCACCTGTGAGGATGCCTTCCATGTTCACTCTCATGCTTTTGATTTACCTTGTCTAGCTGTGTTTCCTTAGACTTGTGTGATGTTCATTTATCCTCCTGGCAATGCCATGGCTCTAAGCAGTACACGGGATGTCCTTCTGTCCCAGTGCTCTGCAGAATGCCTTCATGTTTTCTTTCACAGTTCCTCACAGAGAATGACTAACATCCCCTTTTTTGTACTCAGAGAACCTACTTTAAAATCTGTTTCTTTGTAAAATGATGTTGCTTTTACAAAAGAAATGGTTTCAGGCTCAGGAAGAGTGTAAGACTCTAGCTTGAGAACCAAGCTCCTGACTTTAAAAATAAGTCTCTCACTCCAGGCACAACTTAAAATTTTTACTCGTTTTTATAATGAAATCTAGTTGACATTTCTTCTGAAGTTCTAAAATGTTTCTTTGTTTACCAATCTGCTGTTATCAAAGCTGGACAAAGCAGATGCAATGCAGTATTGTGAAAGACTATTTGTCCAGATACTCTCAGATCAGAGGTGAAAGGCTCTGAAATCATGAATGTGAAGCTGTCAAGAAGCCTCTAGTTCAATATTACAAACTGAGGCAATTGAGTGATTTCAAATAAGCACCTGTGCTTGTCAGCAGTCATTTTTCTGGGTGCATTTTTTTTTCAGATGGGAAAACGCTGAACTGATTTCTAATTTCCCCCAGAAGATTTGGAATAAGTTTGATATACCTTCTTGAAAATGGTAGGATTTCAAACATTCAAAAAACCCAAATGACCATTACCTCCTGTCCTGGTTGGAATTAGAAATTTGTTGACTTTACACATTTTTCTGGAAAACATTTTGATCTTCTCAGTGTGTTTGTACTGCCAGTTATACTTTCAGGCTGATCACTGTATCTTCTCCAAGTATTTTCCATTTGGTGTTGAAACTCAGTATTATGCACACCAATCTGAGGAAGAAAGTATTACTAGGAAGATGATTTTCTACCCTGAAACACAGTTTTCTCTCTAGTTGAACTATAGTTTTAGCCCACACACATTTTTCTAGCCACAGTAATGAAATAGAAATACCTATGGTTCAAACCATAAAAGCCAGTACAAATGTGACTGACGCTACTGAACAAATTATGATAAATGTAGCAATTTTCTAACTGTATTGGAATGGCCTATTTCATAATTAACCAGCAAGAGCTAAAATAAGGCATTTCTGTAGCTTTTATCACCACAGAAAACATACTGACTCTTATAATTGCTATTCTAATCTGTGCTCTTATTCCTCACTCATTGTTTTGTTGATTCATTATTAAAAAAACCAGCTAAACCAATTGCAGCCATCCCTACAAATAGACTGCTTAAGCACCAGTGGTATTTACAGGATGTCCTCAGTGTCTTGTTTCTCCATTTTTCTCTTTTTAAAATGGATCTTTGGAATTTTTTTTTTTTAAAAAGGATTTTTTGGTTTTTTTTTTTTTTTTTTTTTTTTTTTCCATTCTGAGTGTATTGAGACTCGCTAGTAAGCCAGGACATGGTAAGGTAAAGTTCCCTCCCCCCTGATTTTTTTGTAAGCCTCAGATTTTGGTTGAATGAATGTGATTGAATCAGTGAAAAACCTATGGAAGATGGGTGATCACTGGCCAAATAGTTTGAAATTTGCCTTTCTTCCCTGTTAGGCTGAAAAGTGGCAAAACTCATTATGGGAATCTCTTTTCATTACCTTGGAGAAAGCAGCAGCAGGAGGCTCTTTGGAGGGTTATTCCTATTCCTCAATCAAAGCAATCAGTAATGGGGTTAGAAGGGGAGTATCACTGGCTGATTTAAAATATGTAAAAGACATTCAGGACTCTGAAGAAGCTAAAGTTTAAGCAAAAACCTCTTTAAAGTCAGCAAAAGAAACTGTTACATGTTTTTATTCTTCTCCTGTCTTCTACACTCATATTCCCCTGAAATAGCAAAAGCTTGAAAATCTAATTAAATAATTCTCTGAGCATAACTTTCTGATCAGGTAATATAAATTGCTGTGAGAGCTAGAGAAGCACAGCTGCTAATAAATGAGCTAATCATTCATTTAAGACACCTCTAACCTACTCAGATTTAATATCAAATCTTAAGGCAGGGCATGAAGAACAGTGAGTGTTACCACCTTCTAGAATGTTTTTTTTTTTTTTTGTAGTGGTCACAGCTGTACTCTTTGCATCATAATTTTCAAGTCAAGCTGTGAAAACTCCAGCACTTTTTTTTGTTTGTTTCAAGACTGCAAGGCTTTTATGCTGATGGTGTGACTGAGAAACACTACTACACTGTGTTTAAAAGGGCAATTTCTGTTGTGTTTATTTGTGTATTTATGCATTTACTGGAAAAAAGATGTGCCTTGTAGAGTAGGAAACACATTTTAAATTGCTTTTTGAAACATTTTGGCTTATTTTCAATTCTTTCTCAGGCTTTTTGAATGGAATTATTTATTATTCTTGACAGTTGCATCTGTGGGACTGTATAGATGTTACTGAGAACATGGCTTGAGAAAAATGAACAAAGCTGCCCCATTGAGATAAAGCTTCACAAATCAATTAGGTTTTCATTGTCAGCAGTGCTGGAGAGGGAAAGCCCCACTTGAGCATGCTCACTTGGCAACTCTGACAACTGTTACCTGGAAATGGTGTCATGATGATTGCTGATTTGCACAGTGCTGCTGCCTGAGGAATTAAATAACAAGGGGCTGGAGGGGAGAGGGGGCTGAAAGCTGTGCCTTTTCTCCTTGAGAGCATTCATGTCACAAATTATTATGAAGAGGTCCCTGCTAGTGAGTTTTTTCATTTAGATTTAGTATTAAGCAAAACACCTGTGCACAAGCCCCAAGAGCCACTTTGGCAGTAATTAGATTTGCAATTGCTGCCCAGCAGTGCAAAGACAAATGTAGCAATAAATAAATTCTGCCAGCCAGCACCAGTGAAATCACTGATTTAGCCCAGCAGATGAATATAGAAGAAATTTGACCACGCCTTTAATTTGCAAAGCTGCCCAGGAACAGGCATTGAGCCTTTCTGGAGGCCTCTGGCCACAGGCTGGTGTGATGTGCATAGCTGTTGTCTTTGCTGAAGCCAAGCAACTCATGGGTGTCATGTGTTGTTATGGCCCTTATCCATCAACCTGTGGAAAGGGATGCTGCTTTCAAGGCTTGGGAACTGGTTATGTTTTACAGACAGGATGTTCTTTCAAACAGAGTAGAGGGTGAGTTTCTTTATGTAGATTCCAAAGGCAGAGAAATCAGAAATTGTAGATGTGTGAATATTCAATGTTTTCTTGCTATAAAGAAAAATAAATATTGCCAGCAGGAAAGAAGCATCATTTACTCTGTAATGATATGAGGAAATTCATCCTAGCAAAAACCAGAAATAAGCACTTTCAACTTAAATATAATGTAAATTTGAACAGTGGTTTTTCTGTTAGTTTCTCTGAGAATTCCTAGTGGAATCCTTAGTTTACATGCAAGACAGATATGCATGGCTTGTTTACATCAACTGGAGTATGGATGGAGGTCTGCTTTAATGTATGGAAAGCTTAAAATATATATAAACCAGTTTTTAGAATTCAATACATCTTGAGATTTTCTCTTAGAAGTGGAAACCTTGTACTCTGGATGTAAATTGAAGGAGCAGAGGGGAGTGTGTTGCACACTCTGTATGTTCATGGCTGAAGGCAAACCTGAGGTAACTGAATTACCTCAGCCTCCAGTAAAGGAAAAGAAGATCATCTAAGTGACCTTGTAGCTGCTGAAGGCTGGGAGTGAGTGTGCACAGAGCCTGTGCTCATTTAGAAGCAAGAGCAAGGAAGGAAATTTAAAGAAGAGGTTGCCAGGAAATTGTGTGAGCAGCCTCCTGTACAGGGCATGCCTGTGCCTGCCTGTGTGAGTGTGACAAGGAAAATAGAAAATGGTACCTTGAGGGATTTGTGTGTGCTAGTGATGCCCCTGAGGAACTCTGCAGAACAGTCATAAAGTAGTGCCGGTTAAATTAATAAATATTAAATGCTATGTTAGTATGATTTCAGTGGGAATTGGCACATAACCTGCACTTTTTAAACAAAATATCACCTGATCATGTAGTAAATAAGTATTGAGTTCCATTGCTGCTTTTTAACATGTGAATATTTAAAGCTGCCCTCTTATTTTTGAGAACGGTAGCACTGGTTTCAATACAGTGTCTATGCTCCTGTTTTACTCGCAAATTCCAATGGTTTCTGAGAAAATTGAAACAACAAATTGCTAAAAAATGCAGATGCAAACTAAAAATGGAATTCTTTGTTTGAATCAAGCTCTTACATTAAGCAATTTAAAATTGTCATCAAATGAGGTAATTTGAGTTGTTTCTCCTGCTTTCCCTTTAGTCACTGTGGGTCTGTATTAAGACAAATTCTTGTCGTGGCTCTCCTGTCATGGCCAGGAACACTTCATTCCTCAGTTGTGAGTGGTACAGAATCCATTTTCCTGCCTTCCCCTGGCACGCTGGGGCTGAACTTAGCTAGAGGTGAGGCACAAGACTCCAATGGAACAGACCTTTGAGGTAGCACAAAGGATTTTTTTTCCTGGTCTTTTCCTGACATTTTTGCTTCCATGTATGTGCTCAGCTTTGAGCATCTTCTTTGAGATGAGCTGGAAATTAATTTGCCCCGCAGGGATCTGTCAGATTTCCACCTTTCTCTGAAGCCTGGAGAGCAGCTCTCCTGCAGGAACTGTCAGGGTTTATGTCACTCAATCACTTCTCTGCTACAACTGCCACCTCAGGAATAATTGTCTTGTCCCTGTCTGTGAATCAGGAGACTCCTGATAGCTGCAACACTTCAGATTAAATGCTCTGAGCTTTGTTTAAGTGAGTCTGAGGGGAACATGAGGGGAGGTGAATTTTTTCTCTTAGATTTTGTGAGATGATACAATGAAAAGAACATGATCTTTTTCCAAAAGCAGCTTGTGTCCTTATCTTTCTCCAGGGACACTTTTCTATAACCTGGAGCCCACCTATGGAGCCTCCAGCCCCCTGTGGTCTCTGCAGAGGGTGGTGCTGCTGCTGTACTGCCTGGGAGCAGTCCCCATCCCTGGGTGGTGGCTGAGCCCTCAAAGCCAATTGCCTTGGATAATAATCCCTGGGAAGGGAGCAATCCACACCTCAGCTGGAGCTGCTGCAGCTCTGGGGAGCCCGAGCTGTGCTGCTCATACAGTGACCCCCCATGAGGTGACAGAAATGCCACTGGCTAATGAATGTGAGCTGTACAATGCAGGCAGCCATTAGTGGAAGAAAGCAATTAAGAATCGGTAAGCTTTTCTGAAGCTGCATTTGATTTTGCATCTGATTATTTTTAGCAGCTGGTAATTCTTTTGTGTATCTTGATAATTCTGTATGTCTCCTTTATGGTAAAATGAATAGCTGCAGTTGAATTTTTGGAAGAACCAAGGCAGTAGGTGGGCTGTATTGAACACCCATCAATAAGATGTAATTCTAAGTGGTAAGAATAATGGCTTCCGAGAGCAGAGCTAACATTCCCTCTTAAAAAACTTTTTAATTAATTAAATTCTTAACTAATCTTTGAATTTAAGGAACAAGTGATTCCCCTCCTTTAATTTAATGGAAACTTTGATTTTTGTGTGACAGAGATGAATTACTCAGAGTAACTATTTCTTTCCCGTTTCCTTTTCTTTTGGTCCTTTTCTCTGCATCCAAAGGAGAGCAATGGAGCTGATGAAGGATCTGAAGAGCGCTTGAGGAAACTGGAGGTGTTTAACCTGGAGAAGAGGAGGCTTGGGAGGACCTTATTGCTCTTCACAACTGCCTGACAGAAGCTTGTAGCCAGGTGGGGTTCAGTCCCTTCTCCCAGGTAACAAGTGACACAGGACAAGAGGACATGGCCTCAAGTTGCCTCAGGGGAGATTCAGATTGGATATTAGAAAAAGCTTCTTCACCAAAAGGGCTGTCAAGCCCTGGCAGAGGCCGTCCAGGGAAGTGATGGAGTCACCATCCCTGGATATATTTAAAAGATGTGTAGATGTGGCCAGTAGGGACATGGTTTAGTGGTAGCCTCAGCAGTGCTGGGTTAGTGGTTGGACTTATTTAAGGGTCATTTTTGGGGGTGAAAATGCCGTTCATGATCTTGAAACTAATTGCAAAGCAGTATCTGACCAGCTGGCAGTCTTGGGCTGTCTCCAGTATTCTGTCATTGCTGTCAAGTGACAAAGCAAGGGTGTTGTTATGGTCTGCAGCATGTGTGGAAGCAGTGTCCTACTGTGTTTCTTGGAAAATTGTAGTTGGAAGTAAAAGTATTGGTGAACCCCTGAGAGACAAGATGGACTCTAAGTCACGTCTCTTAAGCACCACTGTGGTGCTTAATAAAAAAACATCCAAGAGAAGGTGAGATGTGGGTACTGCAGGTTCTCTGACCTGGAAAGGGAGTGTGCTCCCCAGGCAGCATTCCTGTCTGGACCCTGGTGTTCCTGTGAAGTCCCTAAGCCAAGGAAGTGTTCAGTTGTACCAAACAGGGTGAAGCAAAAGCATTGATGTATTTCTAAGAACTGAAAGAGTAGAATGTTTTCACAGTTTATTGCCATTCAACTTTTCTCAGTCCTTCCTGGAAGAAAATAACGCCTGCCCTTGCAGATGAAGAAGCTGTTGAATGCCAAGATAATCTCCTAGTGTGCCTGTTGGGGAAGGATCACTGTTTTTATAGGTTGGTTTGAGTTGTGGGTGACAGCACAAAGGTACCATCAAAGCTGCTGCTGCTGCCAGAGGGTTGTTTTGATACAGACTTTTGTAGAAGTTCTCAATAACAAGAAAATTTGCAAAAAAGAGTATTTCCAGCAATTTAAAGTATTTCCTAATGCTTTATGTATGAAACTTCAAATATGCAGAGGTGGCTATAAATGCAAATTAGGATAGCCTTATTACTTTTTAAAATTTTTTATTTTTTTATTTTAAGAAAAAGAGATGCTAGGTTGTCATGGGAATATATGCTTGAACAAATC
This sequence comes from Chaetops frenatus, assembly GCA_013400775.1. Classification (NCBI taxonomy): domain Eukaryota; kingdom Metazoa; phylum Chordata; class Aves; order Passeriformes; family Picathartidae; genus Chaetops; species Chaetops frenatus. Next base: position 310,940 of record VZTR01014597.1, read on the forward strand.
AGAAATGATTATACCTTCTTGTGACTGAAATTTCAAGAAGTATCTGATGAAGAGCCTGTCAGCAGCTACAAATCTCAGGCATAATTGAAAGCAGTGATCCTTCAACTCAGCAGTGGGAAGGACAGAGCCTAGTTCAAAATTAATGGAGCTCATGGTTAAAATAAAAGCATCTTTTGGGGGAAAGGAGTCTTTCCTGAAAGCACTGAGCTTATGGATGGAAGTGAGCATCACAGCAGGAGCCAGCAGTTCCCCAGTTTGTCACAGCTCTGTGACAGCAAACAGTATTTACTCTGCAGTCCTTCACCCCATGTTCACTTCCCAGAGCATTAGAATAGGAGCAGTGCCCTCTTCATGGACAGGATCAGAAATAAATGTTGTCATGAGTATGGATGGTCCCATTTCCATCTGGGAACCGTTCTCACCCACTGCTGTGCTGGTGGGCAGGTGGCTGAGCTCAGCAACCTTTCTGTACCACGGCAGCCACCGGGTGATTTAGATCACTGTGATCTCACCAGCAGCTTTCAGAGGGCTTTGTAACCTGCCACCATGCAGAGTTCAAGGAGGAAATAAATCAGAAAAGGAATCACTTGTAGCCATTCAAGAGAAACCCTTCTTCTGAGAAGTGAGCCTGACTTTATAAAAAAGTCTTGTGACATTTCAGGTCTAGAAAAAAACCCTGTTTGTCAATGCAAGTGTTAGTGCATTTTAAGAGAGGTGTTTCTCTGGGGGATAAGTATGAAAGGTAAACTACCTAGGTCCAGCTTAATAGTTCAAAACTGATTTTACTCTTTAAATTAGGAGAAAATTAGAAACTTTGAATACAGTTATGGAAACAATGCTGTAAGGGTTATTCTTACTCTTATGTGACTGTGTTGACAAGTGAAAATGTGTGGAGTTAATGCTTTCAAAATGGATGGTAATGGTAAGCGTGGTACTGTTCTCTTTCCCTGCTCTGTTCTCAGACTTCATCTCTCTTGGTGGTGCTAATTCCTCTCACTGTCTCCAAAGCATTGAAGGTACCTTATTTCCCATGTTCTTTTCTCTCTGCCTGACAATGTGTGTTTACATGAATTGCTATCTGCAGACTTTTCAGGTGCCACTCAGGTGCCAGCATGGGAGGACACTGCTCTCAGAGGGAATGCAGCAGTTATTTAAGCAGCCCAAAAACAGGGACTGCCCTTCACTGGGTTGAGAGATGAAATATTTAAACGTGGTCGGACATTTGTACCTTTTCTGTTGCCAAACATAACCAGTTTTAAGGGGAACAAGTTTAGATAAGGTACACCTGTAAAAATATGAGGGAGCTGTGGAAAATAAATCTTCCAGTGAAGAACAGAATAGTAATTAGAAGTGGTTCCAGCAGTCAGTTGCCATTGAAATCATACAAGTAAGTGCTGTTTCCTGGGGAAATAATTTCAGCTGAAAATAGACCCAGGAATGCCTGCAGAAATCACTCTTATTGATTTTTTTATTTGTTGTTTTCTGTTTCTGTAAGTTGAAAAGTTAGAGAAGGAAGGAATATTGCCTCAAGGATTTGACTTTTACTGTGACTGCTGGGATTGGTGATTTCTCCTGGGCCAGGCCTGTGTGAAACCTGTAAGGCATTGCCAAACACATGCTGTTTTCATTAAGTTGCTGCTGGTGGCAAAGTGAGAGTGATTATCTCTTGAAATTAATGCCCTGTAGATGTCTTCTCTATAATTTATTCTGGGCTGCCTTTACTTAGTAAAAATAATAATTTGAAGTTTGGAGGGAAAGTCATCATAGGAAGAAAAAGGTTTCAAGTTTTCCCAGTTTCCTGGCTGAAATGGCATCTGCACATGTACAAAAGTTGAGATTAGAAGCACTTGGCAAATTCAAATTCTTGGCCTTTTTTCTTATTTCCCAGTGTGACTGAAGTTTTGCTGATTGTAATTGGAATACTCCTGGAATTCCTGTTGAATTTATTGTATTTATCACAGGTGATCAAAAAGTCTGATCCTTCTGCTTTGTAAAGTCCTCATTGTTTGGACCTAGCAGTGGTCATCCATATATTGGTCACCTCCAGCTCTTTTACTGGATGTCTATAGGAAAATGGTACCTATTGTCCACAGGAACCAAATCAAATGGCCTGACTCTTTCAAAACGCATTTTCCAAGAACATACTGCTGCTATGTTCACAGTCCTGCAGGATGTCCTGGCCAACTTTCAAAGCCAGTTTAAGATCTTGGTCCTAACCTTTAAAAAAAATTATTTAATATGGTAAGGGCATCAACCACAAAGGCATATTCCTGTAATAATTTAAATCCTAATTTCAAACTCTGTGCTTTGACTTGCTGTCTCAGTGGTAGGGTGGAAATCCATGAATCCCCAAGACATCTGTGCAGCAGAGCACAGGAGGCAAAATCATGTTAGGCCAGGTTTGCCACCAAAGCAATTGCTTCCTGAATTGCATCCTGGAAGTTGACTACAAAGTTGTTTTGAATTGCATGTAAAGAATTGTAGCCAAATCTTTCTGAGAAAGAAGTGAGTGAGAATGAAATGAAATGAAAATGCTGTGGGTTGTTTTTAAGCTTGAGTACCCGTCAAGGTTTCTCGTCTCTCCAAATCCCCCAATTAAAGGATGGTAACTTAGAGTTTTGAGAAGCATTGGAAACATATGCATACATTTGTTCCTGGTGTTTTTACTGGAAAAGGTGCTTGAAAGATAAGCCAGTGCTGCAGTAGTTGCATGGCACTTGAAAGCAGGGTACCTGGAACATGCCCACTTGAGTTACATCTTACAGTTTCACTGCAAATTACATTCAAAACTGCATTCCAAGTGCTATTTTTTTTTCATTTAAAAAAATTTGCCATAAACCTATAAAACAAATTGGATGACATTTCCAGCTCTGGTTGGAAAATATTGATAAAATTAATTAGCCCTATTACTATGTGTCACCTAGAGCTGTATGTAAAAACCTGCAGAGAGAATGTAATCAGTCTTGTATTAGAAACTAGTAATGAACTGTAAGAGAGAGTACTGAAGCTTTCAATCTTGGGAAGAATTTAAATTGTTAAATAGCTGCAGCTGTCAAACTATTTACTGAAAATATACCAGCCATAAGTACAGATTTTGTACTATGGTACCAGATCCCAATCATTATTCCAGGATAACAAACAAGATGACTGAAATAATTTCGCTAATTTACGGAAAAGCTGCTACCACAGCTCCTTGAAATAAACTGTATTCTTTGAACTGAAATTTTTGGCACATGGAAATCAGTGAAAAGACCTAGTTCTGTAATCTAGGTTGACCAAGTGAAATCCTATTTTGGCACGCAGTCACGTGGGCTTGCTAAAAGGAAACTAGAGAATTATTTTCCAAGGGCAGACATTGTGTACAACGTTAGCACACACACACAAAAGAGCTGATTTTGTCCTCCTACCAGTTATTTGAATTTTTTTTTAATCAGAGTAATGCTTAAACTTGAGTCAAAGTTAATAAATAGGCATTTGTTCGGTATGATGAAAACTTTACTGCCACAGAACTCATTTTCATTAGTAAATGGTGACATTTGTGTTTACCACATGATAGATTTCAAAATTTAAAGATATTTACTGTTGTCCTGATGTCCCAACCTAAATAGTTTAATAAGGGCTAGCAGATGAATGGTGGGAAGGAATTTCCTTCACCTAGCTGTACAACATGGGCCTATTTTCAAAGGTGTGTTATCTTGTTTCACAGGAGAGAGAAGAACCCAGCAGCTCTTACTGCAACTTGGAATTCAGGCTCAGCCAAAAGAAACATTCATTCAAAATGTTTTAAACACCATTAAAATGGGGTTTTTTGGAAGGATATGGTAAATTCAACACTTGAAAAAGGCACGTGTGGAATGGATCAACCTAAAAAAAAAGTATAAAGTAATTCCCACCTGACAGCTAAAGCAGGTTTCTGACACTACTATGCTCAGCCTATGACAATATTAAATAATCTCTTTGTTCATAGCTGTTTGCCTTGTCTATCATCACAACATTCCAGTTTTAATTACCTGGCAGTGTTTCTTACAAGCTTGTTCATGTTTCAAGTATCCTTTCTTGTGGTACCACTGTGCTAGCCCCCGCTTGGGGCAGTCCCCGTGACAGGAAAGGCTCAGCCTGGCTACTGTGGGCTACCTGTGAGAGGTCTGAGACAAGACTATGGAATAATAACTGTTCTTCAGCTAGTTATTTATGCCAGATTCCCAAAGAATTGTGGTTCTGGAAATGGTCAGGGCTTTCTCATTCCCAGAGGGTTAAGAGCTGAACTGTGGTCAGAAGAAAGCAAAACTTTTGGGATTTAAGTGACAGGAACAGAGGACAAAAAGGGATACCAGGCCAACCTGAGACTTGTTGTCTGACATGCTGTTTATTTATGCTGTATACCTCAGCTCAATGAGTCATGCCTTTAAATAAGAACAAAACAGAACTGACAAATGACACATGTGGTGTTCCCTCCAGAGCTTTTTCTTCCAGTAAATAGCCAACAAAACAGTGTCTGAGGGAGAAGCTGACAGCTCTTTCCAAGCACACTAAGAACAGTTGAGAAGATGAGCAGCTGCTTGAAGCTGGGAAAAACTAATGTGGCTCAGGAGCAGGTGAAATAGGGACCAGTTTCTCCTGAAACATTTCTTAGGTTTCTGGTTGCCTGTGTTGTTTCAAGCTTCTAGCTTGTGTCTGTAAGAATATTTTCAGGGAACCATGTTAAAATGGAAAGAGTTCTGGTCTAGGGCTCTGTGAGATCTTGAGAGATGGCAAGAAAAAATGTGTTACAAGTTTTCTGCAGTGTTCTTCTGTAGAAGCTCACATGATGAGGCAGGGTAAACTCTGCAGTTAGCAGACTTTTATAAAGCTAAGAAAAGGTGGACATGCCCTTCTCAAATTAAATCCTGAGATCTGGCAGATGGTTCTCTGAATGTCTCTAATTTTATCAAATATTAAATGCCAACTGTCTGATTGCCGTGGTACTTATTTTGCCTCTGGATTGAAAAAGACCACCCCATAATAACACCTTCTGGAAAATACACTCTTTGTTTTTATATGGAAATGATACAAAAAGAACCTCAACGATACTTTTTGGCAAAGGCAAAAAGATAAGACTAAATAATGAGGACTGATATAAAGCAATGTGATCTAAAGCAATAGGAAGCAATCATGTTTTCATACCCAAATTTCCTTTCCTTTTGCATTCACAGTGAATTGGTTTGCAAAGAGCAGCTGAGCTGCACTGAATGATAACTTTTGTGGCAAGCTGATTTGCAGGGAAGCCAAGTCTACAGGACCAATTCATCACAGTTCACTTGGACAACTATCAAAAAACTCCATTACCAATTCCTTAGTCAGTGATTTTCCTCATCCAGTGGTTTTCATTCTTTTCAATGTCAGTGCTTAATTATCAATTCTAAAAAATCTAGGTTATGTTTAAAAATGTAATTATTTCAAATGTTATTTTAGGTAGAAAATGTATTTAGGCAAAACTCTCTAAGCTGCAGGCTTTTTATTCAAAAGAAGTAACTTTAAAAAAATCTATTCCAGTTGAGCACTGAAATAGCTTGACTGTCATAACTTGAGGATGTGCAAGACAGAGAAATTAGAAAATAATACTTTTTTTCCTGAACACAGGTAAAGTTCAGCTGAGTCATTTCAAATCAGTGGTAACTGGAAATGCCATTTCCGTGTCCTGTAACCACTTCCTGCTTCCTCTCTCCTCTCTCCCATGTTTCTTTATTCCTGTCCTACCAGCACAAGGTGAAGCAGGTTCCTGCCATTTGTGAATGTAATCCATAAATGGGCCCTTGGGCAGAGGACTGGGCTTCCAGACAGGAAATCAGCCAGAGCCTGCACTACTGAAAAGATTCTTGCAGGCATCCTGCTTTTGCTTTGGTTTTCCTCAAGCCTCAGTTGGTCTGGTTACTGTGTGTTCCTGGTCTGTTTTTCCCCAGCAGGTCAGAAGCAATGGCCCCTAGCACAGCTGTCACCCATCACACAGCTCTTGCTCCGTTTCTCACACCAGGGGCTCAGACTGAAGCAGCAGCTGATGTCAGGTAGGCTGGACAGTGACACAGAAGGGACACTTCATAGTTGGACATAGATGTGTCTTAGAAGCTTTTCTTTTTTACATCTAATGACTATCATAGGTTTGGGATGATTTTTACTTTTCTCTGGATAACAGTCAAGGAAGGGCAATTTCCAAAGCTTGTCAAGTGTTGTCAGCCTGGAACCTGAAGTTAGCAAGGAACAAAAACCTGAGTCATCGAGATTTGGCAGCTTGCTGGAGCTGGGGATGACAAGGTATGATGTTTACTAATCACCATCTCTAGTTTTTGGTCTGGGTCAAATAATTATTTTTTTTCTTTCGTGGCATTTAATATTTCAACACAAGGGACTTAATAATAACTAGAAAACTCAACGCTATTTGCCTTCTCAGAATTGTGGGTTTAATATTTTATGCTTGAAAATAGAAAACATAACCAGGGAAATTAATTTGGTTTGGGGGTGGTTTTTTTGTTTGTTTGTTCTAAGAAACAGCCAAGCTCTTTTCACCAGCTCCTGTCACTCAGTGTTATTCTCTTAGATTCCTATTCTTTCTCCTCTTTAATTGTGCATTTCCAAGCTGAAGAGTTTTGGATGCAAGAAAACTTGGTCCCCCATTAACCATCCTTCTCCACACCTTTTCCAGCTTGGCTTGAATATCTTTAAATTGAAAGTAATCAGAACAGCATCTCACATTCAACATATTGCATAGGCTGATGCATTGGTACAGTTTTGTAAAAACGTTGACTTCTCCTGATTGTTAAACTAAAATGATTCCACACATGTGTGCTTGTCCCAGATGAGTTTTCCAGCTTGCCAGGATGGGATATGGGGCATGGTGTTAGGAAAAGAAGGAGCTCTTTAGATGAGAACCCTCTTCCCCCAAGCCAAGGTGGATGCTGTCTAGTGGCACACACTTGATCTTAGGCAAGAGCTGATGCAAAGAAGAGCAAACCTATGCAATGAATTTCTTGTGATGTAGGAGTTGCAGTCTAGTGGAATAGGCATTGGTCTAATGCCAAGCTTGGTTTTGTTTATGGAATAACCTTTTGGAAATCCTCTCTATACCTCAGCTTCCTCCTTAACAGCATTTACTGCTCTCCGGTGTCAAGCATTTGAATGTCAATTGATGACAGAGTGTGTGGGCCATGCCAGGTTGCATTCCAGAGGCATCACAAGCACTTGCCATTAACTGCTGTCGTTATTCTGTCCTTCTGAACATCAGAAAGAGTTCCTTGTTAAAACTGGTCTTTGTTCACCGTTGTTACACCTGGGACTGCAGCCAGGAGTTTGTTCTGGATATGGGGGAAACGGGAAAGCTCACAGCTTAGGAAATCTTTTCTAGGAATTTACTGAAGAGGAGTTGTGCACTTGCCTCATCTGTGTCCCTGCTACCTGTGGCCCCCTCAAACACAAAAGCTTGTCCAAGGCTTATATGTCAAAAAAATCAGCTGTTTTGGAAAAATCCTTGCACTACTAGGGAAAAATGGATGAGGTTCTTAACACACAAGTGGTTTAACTTTTGAGGATTTGGGAAACCTCTAACTTGTGTGCAGGCATAAGACTTTCTGATTTACTGGGGTTTTTTGCCAAATGTCTTTACCTATTTCAACTAAATTCATTTACCCAGTAAAGGACTGGAACCATTCATGAAACCATGGTCAAAACACTTATTGAAAAGATGTGGAGTTCTCTTCCATTGATTTCTTAATAGGCTGAATATTTTTTGAACTTTTTTTCCAAATAAAATTATCCAGAAGTTCATGGTGAGCAGTGTACAATATAACAATAGCTATGAAATATTAAATAGCAAAGATTTGATTCATAGCTCTATTTTTCTTATCTCTGTTATGTTCAGGAGAAAACTCCTCAGATTTATTTCCTGGTGTTCACTTTGTAAACCACTTGCATTCATACAAAACAAAGACCACAGTGGCCCTGAATACATTTCTGTAATGTGAAAATAAACTTTGCCAAAAATGCTTATTGATACTGACACCATTTAAAGATCAGATTGTTCCATTGCACTGCAGTTAACTTAAGATTCCCAGGATTTTTTACACAATTTAATCCTTAATGCCTTGCTTACTTTCTTGACATTTTTTCATCTTTGGATTACTCTGAAGAAGTTGCTACCCATGCAAATGACTTTTCTCTTATGGATCGTTTAAGTACCTATAAGAGCTTCAAGTTGTGCATAAAATTGTCCAGAACTCTGGTCCTTGGTGGTTGCATCTATCTAGGAGAGTTTTTTGTTCTTTTAGCCTTAGACTGAAATTTTGTGATGGACAATGAAAATCCTGCATGTCTTTCTAGTTGATTATGACATTTGGTTATTCAAGAATTGAATATTTTTAATTCTTTTGTAACTAGATCCACTTTAAACCTGTTATTCAAAAGCAATATATAACTTAGTGCTGCAGTGGTGCTTGAAGAGGGAGCTAAACTCTTGTTTTGCCCACAGGGACTGTGAGAGTGAGATCCCATCTCTTCCCACTCCTCTCTTTCCCCACATCTTCTGCTTGCCAATGCTTTTGCCAGCCCAGGGACTACCTCCTTAATCTACTGTGACTGTGTGACAAATTGTACCTATTCCTGTTGTTAACCTTACATGACATTAGGTGACATTTGATTCATGGAGATATGATAACTGAAAGTAAATGACCCAACCTGTCCCAGAAGTCATCACCATCATCTTTAGCCAAGTGGAAAACAACCCCCAAACCCTTAAAAGCACAAAATTAAATTGCTTTTGTATGCGTTGATCCTAGCATTTTTAATATGCTTTCAGTTAAATGTCCTAAAAAATTTTATTTATAATTACACCCTGGAATGTGCCTGTACCTTGAAATGTGTGTGTTTGCACATATATCCCCTTCTTTAAATTTTATTTTTGGGGACAGCAGGTGGTAAAAGCAATACAAGCAGCAGAAATGTGCCAGCACAAGCCTCTTGCTGTGTAGCACACGATGCCACCCTGTCTAGCTGACATTATGCAAAACATTAGAAAGGAAAAAGAACAATTTAATATTCTAATTGAAAGAAAGAAATTGCTCATTTGGAGCAAGCTGATCTAATTTAGAATAATAAGAGTTATGTGAAATTAATCACATCTAACTAAACCGTGGTGCAATTGCATTGTAGCAGGGTCACCAGTCACAACAGTATTAAAGGATGCTTAAATGATACCCAGCTTACAGCCAAAGAGCCTCATTAGCACTCACATGAGCCCCACACGGCCCATGCTGGGCTTGGGATTTATCCTTGAATACTGTGTGGATTCTTTGAAGTAGGGTGGTGCACAGGTATTTCATGAACTGATTTAGTTTTAATCCTTTCTGAAATATTGTGATTATCTTTTAATTAGGAAATTGCTGCCAATCAGACCAAAGATGCAGGGGATAGAATGTTCTTGGATGTAATAAAACCCTCTGGAGTTTAGAGGGACACATTCAGTTGCTGCTCAAATCACAGCAAAGCAGCAAACTTCCAGAACAGAAAGGGTAGGAGTAACCATTTCTTGGGAGTTTCCTAAGTGGTGGTGCCTTTGACTGGGGCTAGTACTTGTTAAGTCATCATGGCTTTTGAAAATCTTTCATAGAAGTGGGATTGTTTTAATTACCTTCTCAGACAAAGTACAGATTAACCGCAGTAGGAAGACTCTTACATGAAAACAAGTCTGAGTCTAATTCTGATTTCATCAAAAAGGATAAGAAATAATTTATTTCCCAGTGGGCAGCCTTCATCTCACTCTGTTCACTCTGAAAGCTCTTTTGTGGAAGTGAACTGAGGCCTAGCAATACTACCAAATTTTACTAATACTTTTATGTTCATCTTCCCTAGTTATTTCTGTTGCAGTCTATATTCCCAAGGTTTCTTATTCTATTAATCAGCTTTTCCCCAAGTAATTTCTCAGCAACCGTCTCTTGCATTTGAAGTGGTTACTTTTCCTTTATAAATCCATTGTAACTTGTAAAAGGATTTTTAAAGGGTTGCAAATACTAATCTAACATAGGAAAAAATCATTACATGGAAGTGGATATGGCATCTTCTGTTGTAAAATTCCAGAACATACATTAACTACTTACCAGTATCTTTTCAGAAAGCAAAAGCTATTCTTGGAAATGCAGCAGCTATAAAGCATGAAATCCACTGTCTTAAAGCAAAATATGGATCATTGCCAGAAGTGAACTGTCCTGAACTCTGCTGCAGATTTCAAGCTGTTTTGGTGAGCTTTTCAAAAGATCATTGGTGAATCAGTGTTTTCACTTGGCCAGAAGGTAGGATTCCACTATCTTGCTTACAGAAGTTTAATGAGCTCATTTCATTGGGGCTTTTAAAGAATATTTTCTAACAGGGATTTCTCTTTTAGAAATAATTTTGGGTCATTTATATCACTGAATACATGACATATAGAAATGCTGCATTAAATTATTTAGAAAAGAACTTTCCCAGAAAAAAAATGAGACAGAAATTCTGTCACACGGTCATTATAGGTGAAAACAGCTTAAATTTCCACCTGACAACATGAAATTAATGATTATAAATAGAAACACTTAAAATTATTGAGAACATTACAGTATTATAATCTTCATATCACAGTATTTTAATAATAATACACCAAATCACAATGGTAACTTAAATTTAAAATGCTAATAACAGTTCTCATGAGTGCTTTTTCCCAAAATGGTGCAGCTTCCCTTTTCAATCCCTCTAACACCATATTCTGCATGTCCCTGTGGAAGCTTAGATCCAAAGATGCCCTCAATTTTAAGCTGACATCTAGAACTGAATCAGTTGTTTTCTGATAAATTAGTTCTTTGCTTTAGAAGCAAAAAATCCAAGTTACTGCAGTAGAAACATTTAACACCATATTTTGCAAATGACAGAGCTGGGTACTAGCATCTTTAGAAAGGAAGAAAATGAGAATTGGACTAGCAGAAAATGAAATTACTGTTATATTTTTCTTCTTGAATGAAAAGGTGGAAATGACTGTGTCTGCTCTTAGATGGAGAATTAATTCCAGTCCAAGATAAATAGAATACTAACAGCTAAAAGCTGTGCCAGGTAATTGGCCTTTTACAATTAGATAAGGCTTTGTGTGACAGTCAACCAAAGTCTTAAAAATTGCTACAAAAACGGTTACTTAAAGTGACAGAATAAGCAAGGAGTATTCAGCCTTTCTAATATATTTGGGGCTGAGCAGACAGCTGAAAGATTTTTGATGAAAGAAAAGAGTTGCTCTTGCAAACCTTTCTCTGTAGGTGCAAATGAGATTTATATGAGGTTTCAAACTGATTTTTGGGTACAAGTCAGTTGGAAATTGTTGAAAGAAATTAAAATGACACGAGGGCTACAAGGAGTGAGGAGGATATTTGCATCATGGTGCTGTTGCCATTGTCTCCTGATGCTCTGAGAACAACAGAAATAGATTTGCAGCTGGCCAGGGAGAACACTGCTTGTTGCGGGATTTGTGACTATTCCTAACAAATGGGACTGGGCCAGGATTTAGACTTGATATTAAATCAGAAGATGAGGAAATTTAATTTCTTGTCTAGGCAAACTGTGGCAGTTGATAAGTGGTGGCAAAAAATATCTGGTTTTCCATGTATGTGGATAAAAGAGAATACTAATTGGAATTGTCAATGGAAATGGAAAAGATTTAGTGAATTGAGGATGGATGAACGGCTGCTCAGCATAAGGAAAGAACTTAAAATCCTAAAAAATATGTGGCTTAGTATTTTGGCATGTATGTCAAATGCTGCTTGCACATCATCACTATCTAATTTCTTTAATTCAATCCACTCCTCAAAATAACCCCAGACCTCCACAAGTTAAATATTATATATATCATGTCTTTTTTTTTTTTTTTTTAAGTTGTGGAACAGTTGACCGTTTTCTTTTTTTACTTCATTTACATGAGGAAAGGGAATAGGGGAGAAAAGGAAGGAAAATAGAAAAAGCAAGTATATTAAATTATTTCCTTTGAGCATTGTTCTTGCTGCAGCTTATTTTTGATTCCACAAGTTCACTAAACATTCTTGGGATGACAAATGGCAAAAGGAGTCAAAGTGTCTAAAAGAATAAGTCCTAGTCCAGGACAGACTTTGTTAAAAGAAGTATTCATTTGCAGCAGGAAGAAAACCCAGGAAGGAGCCCAAGGGCAGGTTGTCAGAAGGTGGGGTAAAAGTAAATGGAGGTAAGTGTCACATGCACCAGGAGCTATGAGAAATGTGCCTCCTCTGAGGGAAGGGAACAATTTCTTAAGGTGATTTTAAAAGGCTCTTGCTCAGTGAACCAATGTCTGTGCCAGCTGTACCATTTGGGATAGAAACTGTAAATCAAATAATGTCAGAACAGCCTGAGCAACGAAGCCTTAGTTTGGGTGAGTAAGAGCCTGCACTGGGGTGGGTAGTTACATTTTCCTCTAAGACACCAAGTTAGTCTCTGTTAATTTTTCAGGGGTGTCACAGTGGCAGGGTCCCACAGGGAATTGTTGGAGTACCTGCAGCCTGGTGAGGTTAGACTTCCCAAGCTTAAACAAAGACCAGTCCATGCAGGCAGTTCTTTGTCATTTAATTGCTGTGTCAAGTATGACCAGCAAGCTCCATGGGGCTGTAAGGTTTGTGTCCCCCACCCTGCCATGCACACACTGTGCATTAATATCACTGATAGAAGGGGCTGGGTTATAAAGCTCAGTAGGGATCACTAAATCTAGAGGTGCAGAGTCACCAGGCTTCACAAGAACAAAGACCACCAGCCAGCAGAGTTTATCAGCACAGCCACACAGTGGCAGACAAAACATTTGGAGTTAAGCCGATGCACTAAGTTAAGAAAATTTATTTTCTGTTCAGCCACTCCAACATACTTTGCAACTGTGTGCTATTCTGTTTTATTGGTGCTTCTCTTCATAAATATTGTTACGTGGAAGCTGCCTGTCTCCACAAGTGATGGATGATGCATGAAGATGAGACAATAGCCAAAATTAAGTATACACTGATAAGAGCAACTTAGAGCTGTATCCTTAGATACCAAGTAAGATTCTAGTTCAATTAGTGTTGTTTTGCCTTTTCCAAGATAATTTACTGTTTGTTTGTCTAAGTGTATAAAAGCATGTAAATCTAAAGTTGAAGTTTTAGCCTCAGTGCTCTCTCCAAACATATGTTCTCAACAACAGCAAATGCTCTATGTAAATTGATGTTTCAGATGCTGCATGGGCCATTTTAAGAGCCACTCCATTTCTGACTTAATCTAAAATGACCTAATGATGATGGGAAGCTGTTCCATTGCTTTAAAGAATCATCCTTAAATTTGTGGTACTGATCTGGATTAGAGGGGAGTTAATCACCAACATATCTACCAAAGGATCCAAGGCCCATCAGGTTTACTTATCATTAGTTGCAGTGACTGTTTATAAGCTGGTAACATGGATCTGAATTGTCTCTTGCAAAGTATTTTGATGTGTCAAGGGAATGAAAGAGGAGGCAGAAAGGGATTATTTGTTCGTTTTGCCATCTCTTTTGCCTGATCTAGACAGTATAAGTAGAGATTTGTAAGGGAAAAAAAATGTGTTTGAAAATTTCTGGTTTAGGATTACACAGTAAGTATGTACTTTGTCAGTGTTCCAAATGTGTGCTGTTCAGTTTGTAAAAACTCCTTGCTCAGTTGTCAAAACTTATGCAAAACTATGAAGGCACATTCGTTGTTGTCACCCCTTTATTCACAGCTGCCAGGCGTGGATCTCTTTGCACGCTGTTAGAAGGGAAACAGTGCAAGTACAGCTTCTTTCCTGTCTGTGAGAGAACAGGCTACACACTGACTAACAGGATTTCTCAGTCTGCAGAAAATCCACTCTCTCTTTTGAATGAGAAGGAAGTGTCATGCAGATAAATCACATAGGCAAAAAACAAATTAGCATATGGTGGCAGGAAGAAATGTGTGGTTTTGACAGAGTGCAATCTGGTACAACATATATTTCACAACTTTCTGTGCTTATCAGTCTGTCAGTCTGTGATCAAAGAATTACAATCCTTCTGAAGCCAAAGGAGGATTTGATCTGTACTCAAGTTGCAAGTTTTTTCCACTGGGATTCTAGATACAGAAGTAAAATATTTGCAGCCACTTAATTAGTACGAGACTTACCTTTTTTTTTTTTTTTTTTTTTTTTTTTTTTTTTCAGTTAAGAATAATGAGAAATGCATTGTTTCCATATAATCAATTATTTACTAGAAGATTTTGGGCTTTTTCAAACCCTGCTTTATATTTGAAAATGCACCAGTTTAATAAATAATTGTCAAAGGAACAGAACAGTGCCTTGTAATTTATTATTATTATGTACAGGCTACTGAAAATTTAGAGCAGAGATTAATTTGCTATTGCAAAGATTATGTAAGGGCATGACCCATGTCCCGTTGATACAAATATCAGAACTCCATACACTTCAATGGAACCAGAAGTAGATTTGGATGTTGATGATAAGAATTAGGAAAAATCATCATTAAAATCTGAAAACAGTCCTGCAGGACAAAGCAAGGTATGTATGTATGTATATATTTTGGTGAGCAAGGCAGCAGGGAAATTACTCAAATCTTTGAATTAGGAACATCAATTAAGCAAAAAGAACCCCTTTTGTTTGACAAGGCAGTTTCATACCTTTTTGGTTAAGAACACTTGCACAGCCTCTCTTTCCAGTTCTAGACGAAACATGTTGACGTGGCTGGTGATTTCACCATGTGGGGAGAGTCGGGGCAGCCCCACACAGCTTTGCTTTGTGGCTGCAGGAAGCAGCAGCAGCTGGAGCAGTGGGGTACAGGATAAGGCAGAACACAAGGCACTGCCCTGAAAAGTAAATGCTTTTCTCTACCTGCCAGTTACTTGTAGCCCTGGGAAGCAGAGAAGTCATTTCAGTAATTTCTACAAGTTTGAGATGAGATCACCTTTTGTAACTCAGCCTTCAAATACAATTTCATTCAAGTCAAGGAGCTGGGAAATGCAGTTACTAGTGATTTGCCCTACAACCTGTATGATGTCTCTGCTCTTTTTGTTTCAGTTAAGAGGATGAATAATGCTCAAAGAAAATGAGAGTTTCTGTAAATCCTACATTTATCTTCTCCATGTAGGTAAGTATTAACAAGAAAAAATATCTGTAAAATTACCTGCGTTGTGCCTTTCTTTGCATGCAAAAAACCCAGCTTAAATCTGCACTAGATGCAATGGCACCCTCCCATTGCCTACAGCTTCAAGATTTGTTTATTTTCTGTAGAATAACCATTCAGATATTGTTCATTTTTAATGCTGTTTGATTACTTGTAATGAGCAATCATAGTAATAAAATAAGGATATATGAAAAAACAAATGTCCATGCTAACCATAAACCCAGACTAGATCTGCAGTATTTAGGTGAGAGCCTATTCCCATTTATTTGTTCCTGATCCACTTGGATGCTTTTTACAACGAACAACACAACACTGCAGTCCACAATGACAGACTGGCCTCCAGGTTTGGCCCTTTATCTATAATAGGAATGAAATCTGCTGAAACACATCTGGTTTGTTTGTTAATAGAAGAGCTCCTAAATGAGGTTTCTCTTACCAGCACAAAGTGGAGGGAGAAGAGGGAAAAGAAAAAGAGGTACAGGAAAGGATGTGTGAACAGAGGACTTGAAGGTGGCTTCAGGCTGTACCTGGGTAGTCCAAGGGAAGGTGGTGGGAAAATTAACCTCAAAAGAAGCCTGTCTGTATGACACAGAGCATAAGCTCAGCAGGATCATTATGGAACTAAAAGACCAAGCTTTTCTAGCCAACAAGGCAGGTGTAAGGGAATGTGAAAGGGGCTGTCAGCACCTAAGTTAGTCTAATGATTAAATGCCTTCCAGAACAAGGCTTAGAAAGCCTGTCGGAGGGAGCCTGATGACACTGGTCTCAAGTGGAAAACAGTACTGCACCAAAGAAACGTGACATCTCCTTTCACCATGGGATAATAAAGACAGTGTTTGCCATGGACCTACAGCTTAAGAGGGGGTTGTCAGCACTTGGAGTAGTGAACCAGCACAGGTTAGTGTAGGCATAGGAACTTCTCTCCATTGATTTCCACTTAACAGAAAATTTTTTTTTCCCAAAGATGACACAAAATAACTTTGGTGTTGTTGAGTATATTTTGCTGAAAATGAATCGGTGGTGAACTCTTCCTTCTCCAATTTTCCTTGGCAAGCCAGAAGCTCTATAAAAAGACAGCTTTTGCTAGACTTTTCTTCGTTCTTTTCTAGAGTTCCCGTGTACAGATACAGTTATGTACCCAGAGCACAGAGCATCCGTTCTATACAAAATCTAATTTTGCAGCATTCTCCCTGGTGATGTGGTTTCCCTATGAAACATCTATCTCTGTGGGGGTGGGAAGTGTTGCCAGAACAGATTTCCATATTGTTATTGTCTTCTCCGGATACTTTTTGGTAATTTCTTATGTGACTGATTAAAGCAAATTGTTGTTATTCGATAGATCATCGTACAGTACAAAAGGGATATTACCTGTGCTAGTGAGAAAGCTGTACTGGGCAATTTAAATCAGACTGGAAGAGAAATCGGTGCATATTTTCGACTTAGTCTCTCTGTTAGACCTTAACTGTCATTATTATTCATATATAAACTGCAGAGGCATTTCTTTTGCAGCCAGTTAGCTGAGTGCACCATAGTAGTCTTCATGACCTTACCTGAGTAGCCTTGCCAGCCAGGTTGTGTGGGATGGGATTCAGTCATGTCTCCTCTGGCAAGAGTGGTTGTACTGCAGGGAAAGGAGTCTTCAGGAGCCTCCTGTCCTCTCAGTGAGTTCACTGGCCAAAGTTTGGAAAATTACTTTCTGTTTGAGCTTTGGGGAGGGCCTGTGGTGTCGTTGGCACAAAGGGGGCTGGAAGGGCAGATAAAATCCCGGCACTGGATTGTCTGGGCTGGGCATGGACCAGCAGCAGCCTGACCTGCTGTGGGTGGCATGAGCTTCCCCTCACGCAGGAGGCCATGTTCCCACAGCATCATCTCTTTCATTTCCCCCTCAGCCTGATCCCAGCGTGAGGAGAGGTTGGCTTGGGCGTTTCAGCACCCACCTTGGGCATTTCGAGCCTGAGCTGGGGAGACATCTGTGAGTGGGGTGCAGGGCTGTGAGGGCCAGATCTGAGTAGGGGGCACCCCTGTGCTGTGAGGGGTTGTGAGAGAGGGACGGGGCGGGCGCCCAGCACGGTGAGGGGCAGGTGTGTGAGCGTCTGTGAGGGCAAGCTGTGAGGGGGCGCCGGGGCAGTGACAGGGGGCATCTCTGAGGGGGGTCCCAGCGCTATGAGGGGCAGTTGTGGAGGAGTCCCACCGCTATGAGGGGGTCCCAGCGCTGTGAGGGGCAGCGATTGAGGGGCCCCCAGCGCGCTCCTTCTACAGTAAAACCGCCTCGCGCCTCGCTCCACAGCGGTGGGGCGGGGCGGGCCCGCTCCCGGCGCTGATTGGCTGCCGCCCTCCCTGCCCGCCCGCCGCTCCAAGTTTGTGTCCGGGCGGAGCCGCCGCCGCCGCTGCCCGCGGGCTGTTCCGGGCCCTGCGCGCTCCCTCCGCTGTAACGCCGCGGGGTCCGGCCCGGCCGAGCACCGGAGGGACGGTGGTCCGGCCATGGCGGGGCGCGGGCGGCGGCGCGGAGGTGACTGAGGCGGGGGGTTGTCGGTCCCCGAGCGGGCGCCATGCGGTCCCTGAACATCACCCCGGAGCAGTTCGCGCAGCTCCTGCGGGACAACAACGTGACGCGGGAGCAGTTCATTGCTCTCTACGGGCTGCAGCCGCTGGTGTACATCCCGGAGCTGCCGGGGCGCACCAAGGTAGCCTTCGTCCTTATCTGCGTTCTCATCTTCGTCCTGGCGCTCTTGGGCAACTGCCTGGTGCTCTACGTGGTGACCCGTAGCAAAGCCATGAGGACCGTCACCAACATCTTCATCTGCTCCCTGGCGCTCAGCGACCTCCTCATCGCCTTCTTCTGCGTGCCCTTCACCATGCTGCAGAACATCTCCTCCAACTGGCTCGGCGGTAGGTGCCGGGGCTGGGCCGGGCGGTCCCGGGCCGGGCTGCAGGGCGGGGAGGACCATGAGGGGCAGCGCCGCCGCCGAGACCCGTTCTCCCGTCTCTGTGGGACCCTTCTGCCCTCAGGGAGGTTCCCTTCCCGTTCCCGCCCGCTGCGCGGGATCCCCTCTCCATCCCTCCCTCAGGTTATGTTAAAATAACCCAGTGCGCTTTCCTGCTTGTATTCCTTAAAAGTTGCGGTGTGCGTGTGGGAAGCGGTTCGTTGTGCGGAGCTGGCGAGGAAGCCTTGCTGTACTACTCTCTCTGCTTTTTTCTTTTCTCGCTAAGTAATGAAATCTATCTGGCAAGTGAGGTATCAGTGTTTATACAGCTTCCTCTGACAGCTGTCAGCTCGGAGACAGACCTCCTTAACCTTTGGTGAGGAAAAAGAATGTCCTTGGAGGAACAGGTGACTGGGAGAACACGTAGAATTTATGCTGAAATAATGCGTCCTTTTAATTTTTTTCATTCCTTTTTTCTTGGAAACAATGTTGTATTTTTTTTGATGGGGAGAACCTTTTGGCAAAGCTTGCCTGATGCCTAGAAAGAAAGATTTTTTTTTTCCTTTTCTATGCATCCTAGTTCCAAAGTAGTAAAGAATAAATGGAGAAGGGTGCAGTACAACTGTGTATGGTGTTTATCTTCCTTTTTTTGTTGTTCTTAAAGCAGTGTTTGACAATTTTAAGTGGAAAAACAAAAGACGGTTTTGCAGCAAGTGGCAGACAACATCTTGTACAACCACAAATTGAAACATTTTTTAGAATATTTTGGAATGAACAGGAAGGATGCTGATAAAGTGACACATTTATGTTTTCAATTTCCAAGGCTCCCTGTTTTTTTATTGTTGGGAGATAGTGAAGGTTATTGACAGAACATGGAGATTTAATTCCAGTACTTCCCACAGAATAGAATGCAGGATGGCAATTGACAGGTCAGAGGAGACTTGGAGCACACGTGAGAAATGGGCTTTATTACAGAAAGTTTAGTGAGAAGTGATGAATCCAAGACTCCTGGGACTACTGATAGTAAGGACAAGTGTGCCATTTTCTTATGAGCTGTTTTGGGGAAGATAACCTTTGTGGTTTTTCTCTCTCCTAAGCAAGGCTCTGTCAGCTTGACCAAACATCTGATCAGAATCAACTGAAGCCTCCATGTGGGGTGAATTACAATATGGGGAAAATATGTATGTTTTTATTTACACTCTGTTGCTGAGGGTGCCTGACAAAAATCTAGAAGTGATGAGTGTATAAGGTCTGGCACAGTTACAACAAATCTCTTTAGGTATTCAGTATTTGGGTAGCTAAAGTACACTGTTCTCTGGGGGTTACTGTATTTTTGGCTGCCCTCTTTGCTGTGCTAGAGCATTTTCAGTTCAAGTGAATCCATAGGTCTTTTATCTGCTGAAATCATTACCTTGAACTGACATAGTGTGGGGAGGGCATAATAACTAATATTGATGGATGTTAACACTTTACTCTGGGGGGTGGGGATGTAAAGTAAAATTGGGGAAAATAAATACATGAACGGGTGGTATCCCATGGATATCTGGTTCCTGATGGTCACACGGTGAAGTGTGAGTGATTACAGTTGTACTGCTAATCAGAGCCTGCCAGTCTTGGAGGAGTCTTTTCCCTGCTAGCTTAACTAGTTTAATTTGCCTTTTGCCTTTCATTTTGGAGTCTGAAAAAAATCTTGTTCTCAGCTACTGTAATGCAGCATCACCAAGTAGTGCAAGATCCAACTGTGTTATTAAAAAGGTGGTTTGACTTGTGATATATCCCTGGTGGACAAAGTGGTGCATGCTGATGCACTTGATGCTAGAAATTTATTGGGAATTCTGAGCCTTTAGTCACTTTATATCTTGATTTCTTTGCATCACTAAAGCAAGCATCTGTACTAGTTGGTGTGAACTGAGATGTGTATGTTTTGTACTTGTCTTTAATTTAGAACTTCCTTATTTCCAGGCTTGTGGATGTGTGTTTGTGTTTCTTCTTCAGAAACCCACAGAAGAATAGGAGAGGGGAGAACTGCAAGCACTGTAATACAAACCAAAGAACAGCCACAGTTTGAGTAGCTGAAGCTGTGACTTTTTCCCTAGTATTTTCACAGATACACTCTAACTTCACCTGCAGTTAAAAATCTCAATGTGCCTCACTTTGGCTGGTGATTAAGCAGCATTAATACAGACCTTTTAACTTGGTAGGGGTAGCAACTGGAAGTGGCACCATATTGACTAAAATTTGATTTGAATTGGTCCTGCTTCTGATTCTCTGATCTCTTGAAGTATCTTCATAGCTGTTTGAGTGTAGTAGTGACAGTATGTGATTTAATTTCCAAATTTAAACTTGACAGCTGAAGTGGCTGTAATTTGTAGAGGAGCTTCTAAGGAAAATCCAGCACACTCCTCTCTGTGTAATATGGAAGAGAATGAAGATTGTGGCTTTGTCATAAATGATGACTGGGGTCGTATTTATTGGTAAGAAGGATGAAATGGGAGTTCAAGTGGGAGTAATTCAGCAATAGTGTGTCTTGGTGCAAGCTGGAACAGTTGAGGAGTTGCTCTCTGCTATGGTTATATATGGGAGGCAGCAGTAGTGGTCCTGTCATACTGAGGGGCTTTTGTCTCTGGCTTAAATATTGCAATAGTTGTTTTGTTTCCTGACGCTGCTTAGTTAGCTGAGTGATTGTGTTGTCTTTACAGAACTGCCTGGGGCAACGGGAGAATTAATTTAATGTTGTGTAATATAACAGTCCTGGCGAAAGATAAGGGCACAACTGGAGCTTACAGTACAGCCAGCACCGTGCTACATTCTTGTAAATTTTGCATCTTATCAGTTGGAATGTGTATTCTCAAGACAGGTGTCAGAGGGTGACTTTCTGTGTCACTTGGAGAGTAGTGAGTCATCCAAGGCACTCCTGAATGCTGAGCTGCCCTCGTGTATCTTGTCTGGCCTCCAGCTGCCACTCAGGAGAAGGTGGGTCTTCTCTATGTTGCTGTCACATCTGGTGCCTCTTGACGTGACAGTTTCCTCTTCTCTAAAGGCTTGATGAAAAACTAACTGGGGACCTTCTACCCAGCTGAGTCTTGAGGGTTCTTTCTGTTACTTACCAAATGGCTTGTGTCAAGCAGCATGTTACCTCACTTACAGCTTCCCTGTATGAGAACACATAAACTTGTGTCTGTACCCGAGAACTGGTGTAAATAACAGTGCATTGCCCAGGCTTGCAACACCCTTAGGGACTTCATCTGTGTGATGGTGACTGATGAGTACTGCCCCAAGTTACAAAATGTCAGAAAATCAACTTGCTTGCTTCAAGTTAGGTGGAGAGAGCTCATTACAAGCTGTGATAGAAATTTTAATGCAAGGGCTTGATCAACAGCATTTTACCAGAGAAAGGAGCAATTTAACTTTCATCAGAGAATGGTTTCAGGCTTTTACTGTTTTTACCCTGATAAATGAAAAACTGATATTTGAAATGACTAAATCACAGTTCCAGGCACAGTGCCTGATAATGAAGGCATAAAGCAATGTTTAAGGGAGTGCCATTTATATTTGCAGTCTCTGAATGTGTTATCGTTGGCAAAACTATTCACTGCTTGAATAATCTATGCAGTTTTTAGCAAGCAGTGCATAAGGAATACTTTCAACCTCTTGAAAAATGGAAGCAATTAGTTATTTTCACTCCCAATGTTCCACTACACACGATGTTCTTTCCCAATTGGAAGTGGTCAGTGTTAGAGGCTGCTGTGCTGTCTTGACTGACAATCCGTTGGAAGTGTTCTCTGAGAGCCAAACACTGTGGGAATTTAAGCATTTTGATACATACTTAAGATACTAATTCAAGTGTTATCATTATTTAAATTATTCAGAAAAGACAACATTTTTCTGTACTGCCTCTAGTGCAGAAATTAACACTGTTTCAGTGATTTTGAGGTGATCCCAGCACTTTAGCCTTTAACCCAGCACTGGGAGAATATACAGAGTGAGATTGCAATAATCTTGACTGAACCTCACTGATGTGGACTTTTGTTCTTTGTGTTTGTTAGTCTGTCACTAATTGTCCTCTATAGGTAGGATCTGAAATTATGTTAGGAAGAATATATTGCTCAAAAAGAAATTAACAGTGAAGTAATTCAAGAGCTTTTATCACGAAGATAAAAAGCTAATCCATTTTTATTTTCAGATTGGTTGGGAGATACAGAACTGCATTGTATTCTTAATCCAATGTTGATTTATTATAGGTGAGTGTATCATGACAAGGACAGTACCTGATACAAATAACTAAAATATATACCCATTGTATGAGTGAATGAAAATAAGACTTGAATAATACTAGCTGTTAAACCATATAATCTCCAAACCATGTTCCAAACAGACACATTTTTACCAGCTGGAATATAACAAAAATTTAAGCTAGTATTCTATTACTCTGCATTAAGTCTGAATACAAATATGTGAAAATTAGCTTGAATTGGTTTTGATGTGTGTGTTTGATATAGCTGGTTTTTGCCTGTCTCAGTCTTTCTTTAATTTCACTGTATGCACTATGATGTAGTAGCATAATTAATTTTTAAATAGTTTAAATTTTTTTTTCTCATAACTTACTATCTCTTCCTTATAGTAAAATTTGGCACTTTTTTCTCAGTTTTTCCATAAGGTGCTTCCAACTAACAGACACTCGAGAATGGGATTGTATTAATTTCTTCTTGCTGCAGGTGAAGCTTGTTTTACACAAATGGATTAAATATTAAGTGAAATGTGCATGCATTATTCTGAAATAATTACCTTATTTAACAGTAAATTTCATCTTCCATGTGTAAAGATCTGTTAATGTTTGTAATTTGAAAACATAGGTTAAATAATTTAAAGTATTGAAAGACCTGGAAAAGTCTTTAGTAATTATCTAAGCAGTTGGGAATGGCTGCTATATTTTTGTAAATAAAACAATGGGTTTGAAAACTAAGAAGAAGCTTTCTGTGAAAAACATTCACTGTTCTACCAAGTACAAGGACTCTGGTGTCTCAGGATTGAATCCCATTCCTTACCTCACATGGTAAGGATGCTGGAGCTGGATCTCAGGTGTGTTGATGTCACAATTCCATTGAAGTTGATGGCTCTTCAGTTGGCCTTGACATTCTAAACAGTTTATTTCTTTCCCTTTTTTCCCCCCAAGCAAATCTGTTTTAAATATTTCTCTGGAGGAGAGTCGACTTCCTTGCTCAACAACCTCTTAACCTTGGTGGAGGTTTGAATTTCAAGGCTCTTGAGGGCCTTATGATTTCAGAAAATGGGAAGCATTTGTATAGTGGGTGACAGTTCAGGACAAGCACAAGAGCCCTGGGGGGATATTATAGTGTTAGTGGAAGTGATAGCCAGGTGTAAGGAAGTGATTTACGTCTGTGTAAGGTGGCATCAGAAGCTTCAGGGAGGCTGAAATCTTGTTCTACTTTTACTTTTGATACATAGATGCTTTTTGAGTAGCTTTTACTTATTATTCATTTGAAAATACCATGGTGTTTCTTGGCTAGAAAAAAAACCTTGTGGCTATTTTGCTGAGGCCTTCAAGTCCCCAAAGTGTGTGCTGTGTGCCTGAGAGCAGGTGTTTCTATTCTAGCCAGCTGTATCTAATGGAAAATATCTTTTTGCTTCCCATTTGTGAAAGTACTAATGTCACTCCCTGTCCAGCTCAGTAGACTCAACCTGCAGGCATTATGTAGACTTGGGCTTTTATTACCTTTTTAACAGCTACTTTTACATAGCTTAAATGATCATTTTTTGTCTGTTTGCCTTCAAAGAGATAAAATAGGGGTTTTTTGCAGCCTTTTCTCCTGGAAGTTCAGCTAAAGGCATAAGTGAATACTAGTCTGTGTTCTCTGACAGTGTGGTTACTGGGAAGAAAATGAGAAGACATCTTTTTTTAAAAAAATGGGCATCTGGGAATTTGGGAGTTCTCTCCCAAATTCGGGATTTACAATATGGAGTGTTCTTTGAATTCTGGAAATTCCACCAGACTGATGGAACTTCAGTGAAAGTCTCTGTCTCATTTTGTTACTTGAGTAATAGTGATAATTCTTTGCTTCCTGAGAATACCCTGGAATATTGGGATTAATGCATTACAGGGAAATCCCTATAAGGCAGGTATAGCTCAAGTGGACTTTATTTAAGTCTGGCCTTTTTCAAACTGTAAGAAATAGCCTATGGTGAAAGTTTGGGTTGTCTTTTTCAGTTTTGTTTGCTTATTTTCAGTTTTCCCCCCCAGCTTCAGCCCTCAGACTTGAACTCATTTCCTTAGTGAAACGGGAATTTAAACATTTCATTAACAAGTTTTGCTTTTCTGTTTATTTGTAGCAGGAGTCCATTCTAACTTAGTGAAGCAAAAATTTGTGTTCACCATTTCCCATGTGCAGAATAGGTAGGATTTGAGCTTGCTTTTAGTTTTATCTCACAACAGAAGTTTAAGCGTACTGGGTGAAGGATGTAAATTTGACAGAGTGGGTCTGGTGTCTGTATGGGCAACACATTCTGTGCTGGGTGTAGTGAGAAACTGGTGACATGCTGAGTTAGTAAGATCTTGGCTGTGTTTCATGAGGGTTTTCCTTAAGCTTTACTGAAGCCAAGGAAGAAGCAGAGAGAATTTTATTGTATAAATTGCAGTTGATACAAGATGTGAGGATGTATTATCTTGTTCTTCCTGATGTCCTGGAAAAACACATAGCAGGTGAAAAACAGACATGCAGCCCAATGCATCCTCACCCATGCTGTTTCTTACTGGCCATGCTAAGATTTCATTTAAATAACTTGAAACTGGGCTGCATGGTGTGTTTTTATTCTTGTTTAAGCCAGATCTGTCTGCACTTCCATTGTGTTGCTGGTATTGAATATGTGCTTGAAAGGTGCTTGATTTCTACCCATTCCTGCTTGTCCTCTCCTTCTCTCCCTTTGTGGAGCCACAGAAAAAGGGATTTTTGGGCAACTAGAATTGGTAAGACCAGTAGCAAAGCTGTTCCTTCTGGTAAGCTGGAGTGGCTTTTAGCTTAGCTTAGCAAGCAGAAATTTCCCTGTTCCTTGTTCCCCTCATGGAATGTAGGATTAAGTTTTCAGTTTCCTGTTTGTTTTCGGTCTGTTTTCTATGCTGCTAATGCTTAAGGTGTCCATAGCAACTTAAAGCTTGACTGAAAATTGGATCAGATACTGAAGCTGTTTAGAGTTTATGGATTGTAGCTGAGTAAGGTATAAATAGTGGTCAGGTGAGGAAAATAGCCCTGACTGATGCTGAAATGAATAACTGATACTGAACTGTAAGAGTGTGAGGGAACTGTGGAAATAGGGACGGAGAAAATTATCACAGGGTCCGACTACAGGTAAATGAGAAGTAGATTGGCAAAGGCATTAAGGTAAGATTTTTTTACAGAATAATTTATAGCACCTTGGAAAATGTTTAGGACTTGAGAATGAGTAATGAAGAATGACTAATGTGTTAAGAATTGAATATGGACTTTAGAAAGCTGTGGCAGCAATAAAACTTGAAGTTGCATAAATACAGTAGGAATCTGTACAACTTAGAAAATGCAGGCAGGAAATTGCATTTGGTTTGGACAATGGCACTAACATGATTTGATAATCAGCAGAGAGGGAAACTGAGAGAGCAGAAGGATGATGAAGAGGTTGAATTTTTCCGCTTATGCCTCTTTGAGGACCTCTCTGTATATCTCACTTGACAGGATGATGAATTAAGTGCCAAAGTGTACAAACAGAATGATATCTTAAATGAGCTTAAGGAATGTGTTTGCAACAGCAGAAAAGGTAAACTTTTAAACAGGTAACATTCAGACCCTCATAACACTGGAGAGTAATCTGCCAAAATGAAAAAAAATTATAAATGTCTCTAACTTGACATGTTTGAAACAGATGAGGGAAGACTTGGTCAAAAGTGAAATAGGGGCAAGTGTCAGATTGATAACAGAGCAAGTGAATATGTCCTTAGAAATCTTGGTTCTGCAGGTGTAGACAACAAAGAATGGCTGTGGAAAGCTGCATTTGACAAATGGCTTAAATAGGTGACATCTAGCAGTTTAGATGTTACAATAAATCTAAGAATCTTGGTCTGTTATTTTTAGTAATGGAGTCTAGCATTAATAGCTGTTGCATGTCTTACTTTCTGATTATTGCAGGGGCCTTTGCTTGCAAGATGGTACCGTTTGTGCAGTCCACTGCTATTGTGACTGAGATTCTTACAATGACCTGCATTGCTGTGGAAAGACACCAGGGAATTGTGCATCCACTAAAAATGAAGTGGCAGTACACCAATAAAAGAGCTTTCACGATGCTTGGTAAGATTTTAAGCATCTCCAGTAATCATGGATGTAGAGAAATAATCTTCAGTGTGGATGGCATGGCAGAACAGAAGACACTGATATCACCAATGATTCAGAGGCAGTTAATTGACCTTTATCAAATAGCTCAAGGAGAGTGCCTGTAAGTACAGTATTTACTAGCCAAAAGTCTCACAAGGGACTTAGCATCTGAAGTCAGAAATGTACTTAACAAAGATAAACCTTTAGCAGCCATTTCTTTTTTTTTTTTTTAAGAAAGGTTCAAAATGTACAAGCACTGCCTAAGCAGTGTCACAGTGAAATGATCCTTCCATTGTTGCACAGAGATGTACTTAATGCTGCTTATGCAATTTAAGTGTCTTTTCCTGCTGAATGTCAATAAATGGAGGTAGTTTAAGAGACAGAAAGCTGATGCCAAAAGAGCATGCTGTTATTGATGTGTGTGTTGACTGATGTATGCCTCATAGGAAGCTTGGTTCTTTATTGCAATTTTCTGCCTTGCCTGACTTTTCAAAGCTGTTAAACTGTTCATACCAGATCCTGTTTGTTGGACAAAGTATTAAAAAAATGTATTTGTTTACAGGCATAGTCTGGTTGCTGGCTCTTATTGTTGGGTCACCCATGTGGTACGTGCAACGGCTTGAGGTAGGTTTGGTGAAATGGGGATCTGCATCTTAAACTCAGAGCTTGCTGGATCTTCCTGTACCTTTAGCAATGAAATGGAATCAACTCCTGTGAAATTAGAGGGGGATAAGGGAGGTGGAGCTTTGGTTCTGTGTGCCAGCCTGGGGAAGGCTAAAGATTAGAACTTGCATGCACTGGAAGAAGGAATACCAACAGGGACTAGTCATTTCTACTCTCCCTAACTATGTCAAATGGCAGCAATTACAGTGACTTGCACTGTGGCTTGCTTTTGGTTTGTAGGTGCACTGGCACACAGCAGCAGTGGGTTTAGATTGCTGTTTCAGGGTGACATAGTGCTCCCCAAGATCTGGAAGAACTATGCTTAGCTTAAAATTAATTAGCTGCTCATTGTAGTTGATGAGTTACTACACATGTTTGGAGGTTAAGTAGGCGGCTTGGCAAAATCTGCTGCTTGTGATTCTGAATGTTAATAATTTTCTTTTTTTAAAGTAGTTAACGTGAGGTTTCTATAGATCCATCTTTACTTGCAAAATGTGTAGCCAGAGTCTCTTAGGAAGTGCAAATCAGAGCATCTCCTGACCTCTGTTTGTCAATTTGGATTGAACCCAACACCTAATGTGGGAATGTGCTTGAAAGAATTTTGTCACTTTGAAAAATCTGTTGAGTTTTTGTTGTTCCATTAAGAGCAAGGAGTATCTGGATGTGCTTGGGTTTTACACTTGGGATAAACACCTTAGTGACTCATCTTGTTTGCATTGGTTACAGGTTAAATATGACTTTCTATATGAAAAAGTGCATGTCTGTTGCTTGGAAGAATGGGCCAGTCCAATTTATCAGAAGATCTATACGACCTTTATTCTTGTTATACTCTTCCTTCTTCCACTGATGCTGATGCTTTTTTTGTACACTAAAATTGGCTATGAACTCTGGATTAAGAAACGAGTGGGAGATGCTTCAGTTCTTCAAACCATTCATGGGAGCGAAATGTCTAAAATATCAAGGTTTGTAAGCAAAATATCCTTGGAACTTTGACTTCTAGAAAGTTTTTTCCTGACTTTTATTCCTCTTGAATAGAGTTTAAAATGCCTTGCAAGACGTGCTAATGTCATGCTGCAGAGTGCTCTGCTGTCCCAAAAAGAAATAAAGTGCTAGATTTATATGATACTGCATTTTTTTGTTTCCAAGGGAATTGTGCACTTCTGAACATTCCTTGAGGGTTTTATTTGCATCTGCAGCCATCAGAACACACTGATCTAACTTGAAGAGAGGCATGAAACTGCCAGTCAGTTCCCAGTGACTGAGTGTGGAATTCTTGGTGCAATTTCAGGAAGAAGAAACGAGCAATTGTTATGATGGTGACAGTGGTGTTTCTCTTTGCAGTCTGTTGGGCCCCTTTCCACGTGATTCACATGATGATGGAATACAGTGAGTACCTGCCCTACCTCATAGAATAAATAAAGTCTGGTTTTTTGGGTTTGTTTGGTAGTGGAACTTCAGGTTGTGACAAGCTAATGCTGCTGCAGCATTCAACTCTAGAATACCTTCTGCTAGCAAAGGTTACTGTTCTGCTTAGATGAAAGACTTAAGGAAAAACAGGACTATTAGGAGGTTGAGTGTCTCTCTAGAGTCTTTTTCTTACTATGTCTGTTATGCTGCCCTCATTTGCTGAAAGGGCAGAAGTACTTGGCTGGAAGGTAAAAGTTATTTCTGAGCATAAAACTTCTTGAAATTTTTAATTGTATTTAATTTAACTGCTTGTAGTTAAACTTATCATGAAACATTTATCCGTTTTATTGAGGTAGGCGTATTGGAAATATAAATACTGGACATCACAGTGATGATAGCCAATGAATCCAGCTGGAGTTTTTCAGTGCTCTTTACTGAAAACTGGCTTGAAAATGCCCTCAGTGCTTATTGTGTTGGCTTTTTTTGCTATTTGCTTTATTCTCTGAGGTCTTCCATTGTTTATCTTGCACCTCCTCCAGGGATAGTGGAGCAGCCTATGAGTAGGAGCAAGAGGAGATTTTCAGTAGTTCTTGTACTCTTACTTGCTGAAGGCAGGAGCTATTTGTCTCCTGTCACAAATAAGATTGTAGCAGATAAATCAGTTCAGCCAGTCAGCTTTTTTGGCTCATAAATTGTCTCTTTTATTTGTTTCTGTTATTACCTACATACAAAGCATAATTATGTGGTAGATCTTGATTTTGTCTCATTGATGAAACTCTGTTCTGATGCTGAGAACCTCCAGCATGGTTTTTTTTCTTGATTTTTAAAAAAGTTTGTAATGCCAAACTGGATATAAATAGGCTAAGTAGTGAGCATTTATGGCATTCTATGTTTACAGCATGTTTCTCTTCTCCCCAGGTAATTTTGAGAAGGAATATGATGATGTGACAATCAAAATGATCTTTGCAATTGTCCAGATCATAGGATTCTTCAATTCTATTTGCAACCCTATTGTGTATGCTTTCATGAATGAGAACTTCAAGAAAAATTTTCTGTCAGCCCTCTGCTTCTGCATTGTGAAAGACAACACATCCCCAAGCAGGCAGCTTGGGAACTCTGGAATTACCATGAGGAGGCAAAAGCCAAATGCTTCTCAGAGAGATCCCATGGATTCAGACGAAGGCAGGAGGGAGGCATTCAGTGATGGCAACATCGAGGTCAAGTTCTGTGATCAGCCAGCTTCCAAAAGGAATTTGAAAAGGCACCTGGTCCTGTTCAGCTCTGAGCTTACTGTGCACTCTGCAGTAGGAAATGGACAGTAGCATCACAAGGGGGTTGGGAATGAAGAAATCATTCTCTCTGTGATCATTTCAATAAGCCATTTAAAAGAGTTTGCTACTTTGCATGCTGAAATGAGGGGGGAAAATGATTTGTGGAATCTACTAATGTTGGGATAGTGGGTGAGAAAATGTAATATCTATTTGATAATGATGAGGAGTAAAACTTTGGAAAACAACATTACCATATGATTTCCAGGAGAAAAAAGTAATTTCTTCCTGAGCTAATTTAGGGCTTCTTTGCCCTTTGCTTTAGGTAAACCAAATAACTGCTGCTTGTTCCATTTGTTCTGTGTCTCGACCGTACACAGCTGAATGCCAAAAGACAGGACCTATGGAGAGAATGTGCACCTTTTTGGGACAACTTGGACATCTGACATGGGGCTGACATTGTAAGATCTGCTGTCTGCAGCTTTGAGGGCAGAGCAGCTTCAGATCTGAGTTCAGGAAAGATGGAGACTGAGATGCCACTCTTTTCTGTTAGAAAAAGAGGGAGTATGAAAGAGTTATCCAGAACATGACTCTGAAGAGATTAAGATTTAAACATTGCATGCATATTCACATTTTGTCAACAGGAAGCATATTAGTAATTAAAAGTGCATGCATAATTACTGTGCTGTTTTTACAGGTTAATTCTTGGGTACAGATTTAAATGCCATTGTACTGCCCTGCAAACTGCATTGTTCTGCTGGAAAATGGAGGAGTTGAAAAAGTGCTGTACAAGAGAGTGCAGAGGCAGGAGGTGTGGTCTGTAGAGTAAACACTGAGCTGAACCTCCAGTCATGCTTGGACATGAGGTTTACAGGTTGAAAGGGTGGTGTTGCCATTTCCTGGAGAGTTGTAAGAGCCTGATCCAGAGCCTGTTGGGACTGCACAGAAGATTTTTGAATTGAATATTATGGTCTTTTGACCAGACACTCCTCTGAAGACATGCTCATATTTTTCTGTCTGTCCATCATCTTCAAAGGGGATTAATTGCTGTCTGAGAACTGGGCCAGTGCTTTGTTATTTTATGCTCCACAGCAAATTGTGGGCTTGATACCCATATCAATTTTAAATGTGTTTGCTCTCAGTGGGCCAAACTGCACAATTGCAAAGGTATGTTTGCAAGTGTGGGCCTGGGGGGGAAGGAATGTGATCCAGATTGGTACACTGGGATCTGATCCCATAAATGAGGCCTTGAAATACAGAATTTGCCACTCCAGCTGAGGTCAGATTGGATCCTTTACCAGCCTATAAAATGTCAGTGCTGTCTTCTGTCGCCCCTTGCCTCACCCATGGGACCTTGATGCTGCCTTGGCAGTCAATTCAAGATTCTTTTACTTGGCTGCTTTACACTTCATTGTAAATTAAAACTTAGGAT
Organism: Chaetops frenatus; assembly: GCA_013400775.1. NCBI lineage: Eukaryota > Metazoa > Chordata > Aves > Passeriformes > Picathartidae > Chaetops > Chaetops frenatus. Next base: position 342,173 of record VZTR01014597.1, read on the forward strand.
GAAACATCCTTGTATAAATTGGAGATAACCTGATCCTTCTGTAATGTCTACAGATTGCCACTGGTTTGTGACACACTTTATTTACATATATATTTTTTATATTCTATATGATACACTCCTGTGCAATGACAGAAAGTTCTTGACTTGTCCTGAGGGCCAGGAATTAAGAGCTTAATATGGGTTATTACCATAGTTTTCTTCAGCAGATGTAATGTTTAACTGCCTGATGGTGAGAACTATGTGTTTGGACAGAATCTGTGACTGAAAACTAATTTATTTTAAGCTATTAATTTATTTGCACTGCTAATTTCAGTGACAGATTTTAACAGGCATTTAACAAAAACTTCCAAGTATCTTATGTTTTAGTTTTGTCTTACCTGCTTTGTCTGTTGTCTCATAAAATGTTGTGTCAATGAATAACTGTTGTAGTATTAATTTTATTTTCATTCAAGTTCCTTTCTGGCTTTGTTGGTGGTGGTTTACACTAGGCAGTATCTGCTGTAAACTTCACTTTGAGTCTCTCTTTGTTTAAAGATTCATGTGAGCTTATCTGTGCCTTTTTAGTGATTAAATTCCAGTCCTGTTACAGGTGCCAGCTGCTTCTGTAATCCTGAGAGCTGTGATTTAAAGGACTTTACAGAATAAAGTGAGAAAGGGGCAAAAAAGTCCAATCTCTTGGTAGAAGATAAGTGATAAAAGTTTCAGCACAGATACATGGGGCTATGGTTAGATTAAATATAAACCAAAATACAAAAGACAGTTCTCATACTGTTCTTAATGGTAATTATATTATTTGTGCATTTTTGACAGAGTTGTCTTGAAGCCAGGTAATCTTGTCCTGACTGCAAGAGTAAAAGATCCATTACTGATTTAAGCACAGCCAGGATTTTGCCCATGTTTTTTTAAGTCTGTCAGAGCTTCAGCTTTGATTTAGCCAACTAAACCAGTTGTATTGAAGTGGGTAAGTTTTTAAACCTGGATAGTAGCCTGTCCCTTGCTTGTATGTTGTGTGGCTGTAGCTGAGTGCTTCAAACCAGGAAAAAAACCTGCTGTCCCTCAGCCTGCCTGTGCTTATTGCTATCTTCCAGTATCAGAATTGCACAGCCCATCTGGCCACAAAAAATATTCCTGAACTTTTCACAGAACAGAAAAAATAACTATGCTAATTTTCCTAAACTGAGATTATTAGAACTGTTGTGTTCTTTGAGGAAAAGTGTTTCTTCAATATTATTATTTTAGTTATGAATTATGTATAATTTCTTTGATGAAATTGAAGGGAAACTTTTTTTATTCTCAGCTATAGGGGGCTAAGCCTTTAAGTTGCAGTGAGATGATGCCAGGAACTGACAGGCTGATGAAGACAGGAGCCTGAAAGGACACATTGAACTGAACAGAGACTCTGGAAATTGAATGGATGAGGACAAAGTGTCAGATTTGTCTGCTTGTTCTACTGATACCCAGAGTATTAACAAGGAAAACAGTGAGTAGAAGGGAGTGAACCCTCTCAGTAACTGTAACAGGAGCAATTTAAAACTGGCCAAGTTTTTTGCCTGTTCCAAGGAATTGCCAGTGATTGCCAAAGCAGCAGAGATGTGTGATATGCTGCATCCAGGGAGAAAGTCCATAGATTCTCAGCCTGGAGATGTGTTAGTGTTGTCTGTGTGCTGATTATAGGATTAGCTAATATATAATGGTTGGATGTGCTGCTGGGCAGAGCCTTTGAGTATGGCAGAAGCTGTTGAAACACAAGATCCAGCAGAGTGGAAGGGACAACTGAGAGATGGAGAAATACACAAAGAGCATCGAAGAGGAGAGCTAGATTGTTACTGCCCAGGAAAAAAAGAAGAAAAAATAAGTAGGGAAAAGGATTTAGTAGAGCTGTTGACTTGGAGAGATGGGAGAGGAAGATAATCGTGGCAAGGTATGTTTTTATATAAATTAGAGTTAATCTGAGTGCTAGAAAAGTTGGGCAAGTTTAGGAACTGTGTTCAGAGAGGGGTTTTGTGAACAGAACAGCATCTCAGTGCACAGGGCAAAAGGCTGGGAAGAGTGAAAACTGCCTTTTTGGTGCCTGTCCAGGGAGCAGTTGAATGGACCAGGAGCTTTGCCAGCCTGAGGAGATGGGTAAATGTGGATTTAATGCACATTAAAGAGGTTACATGATGTATATCCCTTCAGAAACATTGGCATAACAATATCTTTATTTCTGTCTATACTCAAAGTCCTGCTTTGACCCCTCAGAACTGGCTTCCAGGAGTATTGCTGGACATGAAGCCATCATTAACTTCCTCTCTTGCAGCTCCAGTAAAGCTGGTGGATTATGAGAGTTTAATCTCCCCCCAGCTCCTCATCCACATCAGTGCAACAAAACATGCTCAGGCAAAAGCAGTAAAACCTGGTTCCTTTCATTCCAAGAAATACAGACTCCCAGTCTTACAAGGCAGGCTCACACAAGGTTTGTTTTGCTACAAGAGTGCTGTCCTACAAGCCATGGTTGTATTTGAGAAGGTTTAAGGGTATTTGTGTGTACCTTACCTGTTCATAAAAGAAGGAATTTAGTAGAGATACAAACAAGCTTCTACAAATTGCCTCTGTGCCCTGTAGGGTGCTTAAAATGGCAACCAAGACTTGAAAAGATGTCTTGCTGCCTGAAAAATGTTGACTTTTGTTTCTCAGCCTCCTGTGGAGTAATACAAAGCTTTCTATGAAAAGCTCTTATTTCCTTGCATTTTCTTTTTTTTTTTTTTTCCACAAAGCAAGGACTTCTGCTTATTTCTTATTCTTTGGAGAAATAATCATAAAACCTTTTCCCCATATTGTGAAGTATGTTCAGTTCATGAAAGGGACTCTGTCCTAAAGTGACATAATGTGCTTGCATTGAAAAGCTTTTTTACATTAGCACTTCTTAGAGGAAAATGTCTTTTTTTTTTCTATTGAAATCTCTTTAAAGCCTTCTAGTTTTTATTTGCTCTTTCCAATGCCATCACTAATTTTTTCTAAATTAATTTCACCGAGGTTTCTCAGGATTCACTCTCATCAGGTGAATTTACTGTTCCCTTGCACATGGTCCTTTTTTCCTCTATCTCTGATCTTTTCCATGCTTTATTAAATTGTATGGTCTTAACACCATCTTTCTCCATGCCCCTGGGCAAAGTCTTAATTACATGATTTAAAATGTATGGCAAGGTCTCCATAAATCTCTTGTTATATCTTGGAAATTCATGAGAAAGCTTTCAGGCTTTTTCAGTTCTCTTCTATCTGATTTGTAAATCCATTTCATTTTCCCATCTGATAGAGACGTCCTCACTATTTGCATTTATGCCACCTTGATAAATATTCTAATGTATGGGCATAGAACTGTTGCAGGATCAGACATAGCTCTCCAGTGGTATCGCAGGTGCAGTCTTTTAATTTCATTTTCTGCTTCAACAGTTTACTCAAGCAAAAATTAGTCAGGGTTGAACTGTATTTTCCAATGTTGACAAATAAATTCTTGACTAACTTAATAAAGCAGAAGTGCATCAACTTTACAGATCCACTACACTGCAGGGGAAAAAGTTTTCAATTCTTTTAGGAACAGATATTTTTTTCCTAAAAAATTATTTCTACTTGTAAAAGAAAAAGGTCAGTATTTTTTGTTGTTGTTTTTGGAGTTTTTTGGTTTTCTGGTTTTTTTTTAATTTTTAATTCTCCCCTTAATTACCTTTTAAGGTGTCTTTCCCTAGAGCCCAGATTCTGCTGTGCAGGGGGAGAAAGCTGCTGACTGGAGTGTGTGGGAAGAGGCTGAATTATAGTTCAATTTGTATCAGAGCTCCTCTCTGTGCTCTGCTTATTGGCATTCCAGGGAACCTTTTGCTTCCATGGTGCCACTGAACTCTGCAGCTGTCTTTGCCTAAGATCCTTCTTTTCCTAACAGCAACCTTAGTTCAGTAGGATGTTGAGTTTTGACTTCTGCTTTTTGCCTTGCTCCTTTTTCTTTCTTTATCATTTTGTTTCCATTTTTCCCCCTACTGCTTTCCCTGAAGGAAGTCCTTGAGTTCCTTGTGGCCTTATCTCTTTTACACAGATTAGAATAACCAGGCAATGAATTTTGAGAACAAAATGAAGCAGCCCTGTGGTTCAGAATTTTTATTCCATCAAGTCTGATGATCAGATTACAAACTGCATTATCAGTTCTTATTTCAGGCACCCTTGGAAAGACCTTGCCTACTCTTGTGGTTACATAGCATGTCTATATATTGTTTCTGAATTGGCTTTACGTATTGACATTTTATTTCTCAGGCTGCTTATTGACATATTTCCACTTTAATTTTTTTTTTCTTTGACTTTACAAATTTCTAATTCCTAGGAAGTGAGGCTTGACGTGGAGGAAATGAGGGGTAACATGCCAGCTGCACTTGGAGAGTTGATTTTTCTTGCTTCAAATAACAAGTGTAGATGTCAGGCTTTATTGTACAGATGACAGCTAAACTATGGCTTATGAAACAGTCCAGTAACTTTCTTCTGGCAGTCTATAAAATACACTTTTGTGCAGTGTCTTGGGTGTGTGACAACAGAAATGTAATGTTCTTGTGCTTCTTGCCTCCAACACATGGTTTCTATAGATACATCTAGTAAACACCCAATTTAGCCAGCTATTAGTGAGTTCAGTCCATAGCTGAAGAATCTTTAAGACCATGCAACCTGAGAATAAACAGCTAGAAAACATTTAGTGTCTCCATGGGTGAAGTAGAAAACATATCCTCCTAAATATCAGTATTAAATGTCATATTAAAGTTAAGTCCCCAGGCAAATTTGGATTTTGGAGGAGCGGATGTGTGGCAAAAACACAACTGAAAAATCCCTTTGGCTGCAGCAGCTCGGTGGGGTTGTTGTGGCTCCGCTCGGGCTGCAGATGGCGCCGTTGCTGCACATGAAAAGCCGAGCTCTTCCAGTCCCTCCCAAGGGAATTGTTCTCCTGCAGGCCTTTGGAAGCACGGATTTGGTGGTAGGACTTCGTAAGGGTTTGATAAGAGTTCTTCCTTCCCTAGAATTAGAGAGAAACAAGGAGAGAGGTGTTGGATTTTTTTTTTTCCTTTGTGAAATAGTGCTTTGAAAAGCAGTTGGAACTCGTGAATGGTATAAACAACCCAGTCAAAATTGGGTTTAGTGTATCTTAGATGTTTAAATTTTCATGTTGAAGTCATCCCTTTTGCCTTGGAAACTTGTTTTCCAAAACAAAAAAATACCTCTCTTAGGTCTCTCCTGTTTTTGAAGCTGAGCATTTGAAATACAAATTAGTGAATGGATCTATGAAAAAAATAATAGAGATCAAGGCTCTCTGAAATCCTTCAGACAAGTGATTTCCAGACTCCCCAGAGTGGACTGAAAATCCTGAAGCTGTAGGCATCCCCCTTCCCAAGTTTGGTGATACAGTGAAGGGAAGGCAAGAAAATAAAGTGTTATTTATTAGCAGTAAGGTGAAATCTCAGTTCCTAAATGGTGAACTTAAAAATATGAAGGGTCTCAAAAAGTGATCTGTTTCTGTTACTCATGTAAACTTTTTATGCACGCAGAAAAGAGCCTCTAAATTCTCAAAGGAAGTGGAAGAACTTTGCTACTGAAGTTTAAAAAAGGCAAAAAATACCCTTGTGCAGAGAAACAAATTTAGCAGCCTGTCAAGATCAGCTGTAAAATACAAGTCTTGCCAGGGTGAATTAAGTTCAGGCTCCACAAATACTAGGGAAAATGAAGAAATTATTATTTGAACTTGTTAAGAGTGTAAATGGAGGAAAAGACTTCTGGCTATCCACAGTAACACAAACCATAAGAAGTGGAAAGTCTTTGTCTTAATTGCTCATGAAATGATAATATTTTTTCAATGAGGTATTGATGTGTGTTCATAAAGTCTGAAGTAGAATAAACCAACTTCACTATTGAGGGGGGAGGAGCACAGAAGGAGTAGCCACAAAAGTGGTTTGTTTGTTTGCAAAGTAACCTGAACAGGTAAAGGAACTTCTGAGTTTACAGTAATCAGCTTTTTTGAATGGAAATATTTGGTAATCCTTTGAAAAACAAGCCAAACACTTTCTCTCTCTTTTTTTTTTTTTTTTTTTTTTTTCCGAATGAATGAACATATGAATGTTAGTTTTCTTAGCATGTGGTATTTTCCTCTCCAATGTAAACTTACAGAGTGGCCATGTTATTCCTTTGTGATTTTTTTAATATATTTTTGAGATCCCAAATGCTCCTGGAACCTTGTTCCTGAGAGCTGTGCTGCAGCTGTTTGTCTTCCAGGCAACAGGCAAAGTAAGTCCTTACACCTGGTGGGCTTGGGGCATCTTGGAGCAGGTGAGTACTGGGTCAGTGACTCTATTCACCTGTGAGTAATTATGTCATTTTCTAACGCTCCAAATCCTACTGGTTTTTAGAGATTTTGAAAAATTAGACACTGGATTTTGATTTCTGCCTGAGAGCTGCATCAGAGATGGTTTTCAAATGTTAAGCAACCCTTCTCTCAAGTGAGTTCTGGTTGGGTTTTTTGTTTCCCAAGAAAGAGAAATACAGGGGGGTGGTAGAAGGGGGAATATAGGGGATATATTCTTTATAAATCCAGCACAGTAGTCTTGAATTCATGCTGTGTTCATGCAGTGTTCAATAGAAAGGGCCTTAAGTGATAACTGTAAATGAAGATACAAGCACACCATTATATCTGATAGCAGATTGTTGCAGGATGTCTGTGTAGCTTTCAGGGTTAGGTGTGAAAGATGGGCATGAAACAGTGAATAATCAAAATAAAGCGAGGCAAAACATCTTTTCTGGCATTAGCATGGAACTGAGGTAGAGCTGGTGATTGATTTTGTTTATTTTTCTGTATTATGGTCAATTTTTTGAGGTAGTTCATTAAAAGTTGGTGCCTGAAGTTGTTTGCATTTCCCATTGATCTGTGTGTACTCGGTTCATTTACTGTTCCAGTCATTGCCTTGCTGCTTACAGAGCACAGCTGAAAGGCCCCCGCTGCACCAGGACGCTCCTGCTCAGGCATTAACTCTTTCTGATCCCAGTTCAAAGCTGTCTCACCTGTTTCCTAGGAAGGGGGAGCATGGATAGGGAAGAGCATTGGAGGAGTATTTTGGCTCATGCATCTCTAGTGACACCTTGTGGGATGTTTCACACAATTGCCTACAGCTTTTTTTGGGGAAGGAATAAACTGCAAGGCTTGTTGGGCAAAAAGCTGCCCAAATACTCCACGTATTAAACTCCACACTTAAACCTCTGCACTCACCTATAATTAAAAATAAACTATGCAGATAAACTTTCTCATGTTGAAGTTATCCTTCCTTAGTCCATCGAGGTGTTAAACACTTTATTCTTTGTGGCTATAGAGGTAATATAACCTAGAAATAAAATAATACTTTTAGAAATAAACATATTCAGATTCACTTTAGAGTGTAACAATCAGAAATGGGGATTCTGTGAGTCAGTTGCAGCTGACATGATTTAGGTGGGCTCAGTACCTAGCTCATTGTCCTGCCTGGTAAAGGTTTGATGTTCCGAGGAAAAACTGGCCAGGAAAAATATCCCGAACAATTTAAAAAATTCTGTTCAAAAATGAGTATTTTAGAACTTTAATCAGTGTTTCACTATCCAATAATTCGTTTTTAGAACCTTTGGGTGATTTTTACCTAATTGTAAGATATTTTTTTTTTTTTCCTGTTTAGTGATACTGGCTAACTGTATTGGCAGATTTGTTTCCTGTTGCTTGCTCTCATATTTTGGGAAAAGGCCCAGTCCAGCTGTAACCAAAACCCCCTGTAGAGAAAGCAAACCATTGATCTCTGTGTTCTTAAAGTTTTATGCTGGTTGCAGCTTCACCCATCTGGCATTTTAAAATGCCTGCTGCCTTGCCCAGGTCAGAAGATGAATCCCAACTAACCCTGGGGGAACAGAGTGAGGTTTTTTTGAGACTGACCAGTTTTTTAGAAAAATTTGAACCAGTTCTGGTGCTGGGCTTATGGGTTTGGAGATTATCATGAGGGACATGCAGCAGGATAAATTGCTACATGAAGAGAATTTGGGAAGGAGGACTGAATAGAGATTTGAAAAAGATTTGCTGTCTCTTACTTGCTCAGAAGAATATTTCTTCTGCCTGTGCATTAATATATTGAATGGAAATTTAGCTTGATCCTTTACTGACTGAGAAGAAGGATTTGGAGACGTCAAGAAAATGCTGNTTGGAGTTTTTTTGTCTAAACACTCAGCCTTTCCTTCCCTTACATGCCTTGTGCCTCTGGCTTTCTACCCCTCCCTTAGCCACTGCAGGCTTCTGTGGAGTTGTGTGATTAGTCCTTTAATTGATGCTCTTCGTTTCCATGTCTTTTCCCTCCCTGAAAGCACTGGGCCAGCTGAACCTGAGATAAGTAAAAAGGGGTCTCTAACACCTGACTCTAGGAATCAGTCCAGAGGACCTGTTCTAGTTAAAGACCTTCCACAAAACTCCACTGTGAAAGAATAACAGTTTTACAAAGGGGTGAGTTTGATCTCTAATTTATGAAGTCATTAATAATATACAAACAAGTTGGGGGAGGTGTTGGCCAGGTTGTCTTCTGCAGCTCCTGTGGAAAAATGAAGGTGTTTTATACCCCTTATATTATTTTCCCTTTAATTCATGTGTGTTGATACTGCCTGCTTACTTCTTCCTTTCCATGCCTGGCATTTGAAAATGAGATATTTGAATTGTTGCTCAGTTTTGTGGTGTTTTGACTTCATGCTAGAGCACAGGCAGAAGACAGATTGACCTGCTGGAGTTGCCTCCTGTTCCCATCTCTCTGTAGTGAAGAAGTAGAACTCCTGTAGCCGAACTCAGTGCAGAGAGGATTCCTAAAGCAGCTCAGTCAGCAGTGATGCCTCTTGTTGGGGGGCTGAGTGCAGGAGGGCCATGAAGCTGGGCAGTTTTCATTCTCTCCTGGACTGAAGCAGACAGAAGTTGTGACTTGGTGAGGTAGCACTGTGGTCCAGTGGCAGAACAACCCCGGGTTCAGGCTCTGCCTGCTGATCTTTCCTCAAAACCATGATGCCACTGCGAACTTCCTGGTGTGCCAGTGCTCTGAGGGCCTCACCCACTGGGCAAACACCCAATTACTAAAAATCCTAATTGCTGGCATCTGTATTCAAGGCAGGAGGTGGCCCCTTCCTATGAACAGCCTACGGATGAAACAACCCACGTAGTTTGCAACCACTCTCCTGCCTTCACTGTGCAGGGGAGTTTATCTTTACTAGAAACAGTAACTTGAAAGGTGACCTTCATACTTACTGAAAGCAGCAGACGCTCAGCTCTGACTCATGGAAGGAGCCCAGGTACTGGGGAATGGCTGCTGCTTGAGAACGTTTCCCTCTGCTGCCTTGTTCAGCAGTTAAACCAAGCCTAATTCTGTGTCAGGTACCATATTGTAGGTGATGTGTACGATGGTTCTGTCCCTGCCAGAATCCAGAATGAATCAAAAACTCCAGCACTTCCTCTGCTTGCTGAAGGCCGCTCTGTGTTGGCTCAGCTGGGTTTCAGAGTGAAGTCTCACACTACAATTTGTGTCTGGTTTCAGTTTTAGAATAGCAAATCCACTTTGGATCATGAGCCTCCAGCTGAAATAAAAGCCATTACTTTTTTTCTGTAGTTGTGTCACCTCCCTAAGGAATCCTTGGTCTCCCTCTTTACGGTGATCTTTGATGCTTTTTGCCGTCTTTGGTGTTCATTGGTGCTTTACTTCAGTAGGAAATCCCCTTTTTTTAAAATGCCTTGTGATGAGTCACTGCTGCTGTTTGCTTCAAACTGAAGGGGATTCCAACTATGAAATTGTATTATTGCTAAAATAGAATCCCTTTCCATTGCGTAGGTTGCAGCTGAAAGCAGAGAAAGGTCTGAGGGAGTTGCAGGGTAAGCAGGCAGTGTTGCTGCTAGTTTGTTTACTGGGGGCCTAATGGCAATTCCCATAACAAGTAAGCAGCTTAGAAGTCTGGTAGATCAAAAAAAAGCAGTTCTGTATCTCTGAAGCTGAGCATAAAGAACCAAAAAACAACCCCAAACCATAATAGTTTGTGTGTTTCCAGCATTGGATATTAAAATCAGTTCAGCAAGAAGCATAGTTCGGTTTGGGGTTTTTTGTGTGTGTGTCTGTGTATGTTCATTATGGATTCAAAAGTGGATTGCTTTAAGAATGGTTCTTTTAGACATGGAAGATTGCTTTCAATTTTCTTCCTTCATTACAAATCTGACTATCATCATATCTATATTACTGTTGGTTTAGCCCTGGTGCTTTAAGCTGCAATGTTCTGAAACCATTGTCTATCACTCTCTTTCATCTGAAGTAACTGCTGCAACTCTCTGTCATGCTGGAGTTTTGACCAATTTCCAAATCCCTGCGTGTACATACAGGAGATGGAGATGGCAATTTGAAGCAGGCTTTGGTCCTATAAGGGATGCAGACAATCCAGGTCTATCCTCTGAACACTGACTTTGCACCCTCTTTCACCTCTTGATTTTCTTCTTTATTTTCAGAGTTGACCTGAGAACTTCTACGGGCTACAGCAAAACAACCCCCCAGACCACAAAGGGCACCGTTTCAAGGCATTTTGCACCAATGTGCTCAATATTATAAGGTCTCGAAGGCTGTGGTTATCTATTGAGATATGGTGGTTATTGAGCATTGAAAAGGACCATGAGGCTGCTGATAGCACCACAGTAACACTTGAGTTGAAAAAGAGTCTCACTACTGGTTTTACAGCATTTTGCTGGAAAGGAAATAAGTTAATAAAAGCCACAAAGATGTACAATTTCCCATAGCCTTTGACTAATGCTGTAAGAAAGAGAGCAGTTAAAAAAAAAAAAACACTCTGAGCTTGAAGGTGGGGGGATTTCCTTAGGAAGAATGCTTGGAAAGGGCCTTGCTCTGAACCAGACTGGGAGACAGTCAGTTCCCAACTTCCTGACAAGAGTGCCTGGGCTGAATGGGAGGACACAGCTCCATCCCTCAACCCCCACAATGCTTTTGGGTTTACATCTCTTCAATGGTATTTAATGCTGAAGACTCAGAATCCCATAGCAATGCCCTGTAATGGCATATTTGCTTGGCTGCAATCCTCTCAGGTAACAGGACCAAAGGAGCTGGGCTCCCTGCAAATGCTGTCATCCAGGTTCATCTGTGTCTGTGGTCTGGCTTGGATTTAAGCCTCGATTAAATGTGCCTGCAGGGAGCTGACTGGCTGAGTGCACTCTGGACAGTTCCATACAGTGTTCAGGTACACAGCATGGAGTCTGCCTGGTTTGGAAAATTTGGACATAACTGCTTTTGTTACTTCTGAAAAGGGAAAAAATTCCACGCATGCTGTGCAAACTTTGAAAATAGCACAACATTTATGTAATGAGACCTCTACATAGGCACTCTGATTTTACCTTGGCACTTTGATTAGCTGTGAACTGCTAATATCAAATATAAGTTTATTTCTGTGACCATTACTTTTTTTTCTCCTGTGGTAGAGTCTCATCCAAATAATCCCCTCATATGTATTCCATTGCTTTTCATTGTCCATCTTCACTTTCCAAAGGCTGAACGTGCATTTTTAACTTGGGTTGTACTAACCTTGGATGCTTGCAAATGCTTAGAAGACTTACAAGTAGTAATTTATCAGACTCACTGGCACTCTGCTGTGGTTTAAGGCTGCCTTCAAAGTCTGATGCACAGAGAACTGCAGAAGCTTAGAGTGTGGCCATGATAAATAGGTGGATAAGTATCCCTACATCATAAAATAATCCTCAGTGTTTAATGTTTTTTCTAGGTTCTAATTGCTGGGGAAGTACATAAGGGAAGTAGAACTTTGTTTGCTACAACATTTTAGTGCTCCAAGAACTTGTTTTTTCTTTTTTCTTCTTAAAGGAAAATAGAAAAGAATAAAAAAACCTTATCTCCACTACAGCAAATGGCTTTTCCTTACATCGTTCATAAAAGTTAATAATTTTAACAACTTTTTTCTTTACTGTTCAAAGAAGTTTTACATTTTTCTTGATTGTTCCCTAATGCCTATACACTGCCTCTGTCTATGTTTTATGAGTAAAATCTAAATAACACAAGGGTACCATTTCCATAAAATTAAGGTCATATGAGGTGGAAATAGCAGCCTAAGATCAGGAGTTCCTTCATTTTTATAGTCCTTCCTTTTGGTAACAGGAAACAGCTCTAAGGCAGTTTGCTTGTAGGATATATAGGAGTGTTTGCCTTTATAGATTTGTGTGTGTGTCTGCATGCTTACGTGATGGAGAGCTGCCTTAGGAATATTTGGATCTGGCTTCTAACAGCCAGAGAGCTCTCTCTTGTGTGGTTATTAGCTTTACCACACACTTGGACAACAATATTGCAGAGCTGTAAGCAGATACTACTCTTGATTTCACAAAAAGGGAAAATCAGATTCATGTGCTTCGTGGGGAAGGTGGGGCGAGCAACTTCTGCTTTGGTGCTATGGTGAATGCTGGTGCTTGTGGAAAGGTCATCAAATCCTCCAGAGAAGCTGGGGAAGAGGTCAATTCTCATCTGAAATGTGGATGTGTCACCTCTCCCCACCTTCCTCTCCTCCGAAGTGCATCTCCTCCTGTCTTCCAACAACCAGGTTACCTCCTCTGAGATACCCTCATTCTCTTTGCCCTCAGTCAGCTGCCAACCCAGCTGGAGGCATCTTCCTCTATTCAGCCACCTGTACTGATGTAAAACACCCCTTCTCACTGGGTATATCAGAATTATATCCTTTCTTCCTTTTCTTACTTTGCTTCCTTTTTCCTTTCACTTTTAACCTGGACTCGAAGTTGTTGTCTATCACCTTATTCCATTCTCATCCCTGTCTGTGGAGGTATCCACTGTTCTGGGTGAACACAGCTCACTGCACTCCTAGCTGCTGAGATAAAAATCAGAGACCAGAAAAACTTAGTTTTGTGGTAGATGAACTTGTTGAGAGAATTCTAAATCCTCTGGGCTCTGTCTGATTTTATTTTTGCAGCCCAGCCAAGAAATAGCAAAAGGCAGGAAAATGTCTGCAGCTTGCAGGCTTTGGCCTGCAGTCCCTGAATCTGGGTGAAAATGCTTTGCTTCCTGCAAAAATACCATGTCACCGTGAGGTAAAGGTCACTTTTCTGTCAAACCTCTAAATGTTGCTTTAAGATTTCATTGATGTAGAGAGTAATAAATTTAGTATAGCTCCAGGGTTGACTTTTTTCTCTTGTTAATTGGCAAGCAGGTGAAAGTGTGTATGGATAGGGAAGAAATCTCTCAGAAGTTGTTGCAGAAAGAGAAATGCTTTCTTGGAGGATTTAGACACTGCTTAAAATTAGGTTTAATTCTGGTTTGGACCAGAATTTAAACACTGCAGTAATTCAGTAAAAAATGTAGTGGTACAGAGCAGTGGGTGGGCAAACAGCTGTAGAGCAAGGTGGCCTTATTGCCAAGAAGAAGGTTTGTAGTCAAACCTCCCTGACACTAAGCTGCATGCTTAAAGTTTGTGGAATTGACAAATGTGATGGAAGAGATGTTCTGCTGGAACCTTTAAAGCCTGTTTTCATACTTGATGTTGCACCAAATTCGTGAACATCTCCAGGAAAATCCAGTGAAATAGAATAATGTATTTCAGTAAAGGTAAAGAATTAATAGAATCACCATCTAAGACCTCATAAAGAAGCTGTGGCGTTTCCAAATTTTCCATAAGGAAGAGAGAATTTGTTGTGGGTGGTCTTCTGTTCACAGCTAAGCAGTAAAGCCACACAGCGAGCAGGAACAAAATGGGTGGGAAGTGCCTTGACTTTTAATACATCTCAGGCAAAAGCTGTTGTAGTCCAAACTAAAATCGAAGTAGCTCACTAAAATTTAGGGTAGAGCTGGGCAGCAGCACCTCCCTCCCTCAGAAAGCCACTTCTGTGAGCACAAAAGTATATTTTAATAGTGTATGAAGTGTGGCTAAGAGGTAATGTCACCTTTAAGTGTTTAGTTCACCTCAAAAACCTGACAGCTGGGACTGGCTGTCTCACTGCTACTTCTTCATTTGGGGCATATGAGCCTGTTTAAGACATATATAACTAAAAAAGAGCAGCCAACCTACTTGTGAGTGAAGCAGAAGAGAATATTTTAGCTTGAGAAAGCCCTGAGTGCGTGGGAGCAGTTCTCATTTGTGCACCAGAGAGAGAGGAGGACAGCTGCAGACAGCCAGGGAGTAAGTAAGGCTGTGTGGAGAACAGCAGGCTGCCTTATTTCAGCAGAAAAAACTCCTAATGCCCCAAGTGTGGTTCAAAGTGGCAGCTTCAAGCTAAATATCCAAGCATTTCTGGACAGCAAATCTGTCTTAAGCTGCCTCTCCAGAACACTGGAGTTTCCAAACTGTTTTGAGCACTTTTCAAATTGCTTTTTTCCCTCCAGTCTTCTCTCTTCTTTGTAGTGGTCTTTTCTCTCCTGAATAATACTTACATGGTAATTAAGCCCTTTACAAGTCACCAAGGATCTGGTACTTTAAGCTTTTGTCTTTGCATTATATTAAATTTTCTCTCACTCATTTCCTTATTTTTCCCCTATGGGAAACCCCTAAATAAGCAGTTCTGCAGTGGACAATAAAATAATTTGAATGGCAGCCATCCAACCTGGATTTTCTCTAGAGAAGTGGTTTGGGAATGCATAAGAAGCAATGAAATTTTTATTATTCAGTTATGTGTGGTGCAGCCAAAGGGGTTTTCTTCTTCTGAATGGGGCAGTGGGAAAGTCAGGTAAAAAAGTGATTTCTACAGTACCCCCACAATTTTCCACTGGAGGTTAAAAGAAAGGGTTCCCCCTTCAATTTTTCCATTGACTGCTTTTCTCTGCCTCCACAAAACACTTTGTTGTGCCTGCTTTGCTGTGCTGAAAATGTCAATACTTTCAATGTTTACAGGAGTTGAAAAAGAAAACCCTCTAATTGTTTGAGTCAAAAGGGCTGTGAAGCTGCTGTTAACAGGAAAGGAAGGGCCCACGTTTTCATCTCCTCTTCTCTGGAAGCAGGAAGGATGCTGTGCCCTGTCAACATCTGCTGCACCAACTGAGCACCACATCCCTATCTCTGCCTGCCTTGGGCATGGCTGGTGCTTGGAGTAGCCCAGCAGAACAAGAAATGTCCAGGCTCAAAAGGACTCCAGCTAAAATACTTCTAAGTATTTTGTGTTTTATTTGGGGAATGCTTCCCAGAATCAATTCTCGTCTTTGGTCATTTCTTGTAACTCATGAGATGGCCTAAGAAGGCACCTGACCATAAAGCCTTAACAGTCCTGGCTTTGCCTTGTCCTGCATGAGGAGAAGAGTGGCTATTCCTGGCCTCCCTGGCAGAAACCACAGTGGTTCTGTGGAACAGGTGGTGGATAAGAAAGCCAGGAGATGCACACATGCAAAGTTTTAACTTAGCCCCAATCACTGTTGAGCTGACAGGTGATGACAAAATGACACCCACCCCCTGAACTATTTCCTGTCCCATTGCAATCAAGCATGTTGGTCAGTCCAAAGCTGAAAGCTGTGTTGTGTGTAGTGAAAGCCAAAAACATAGAAGGCCAAATTCACTGTATTCTGTGTGATTGTATTGCTGAGTAATATTTATTCCCTTCTTATTCAGTCATCCTGTGGGAAAAACATTTCCCCTCAGAGGATTATCTCTTGGGTTTGATTTCTTTTGCTGCTCAGATTTGAGTATGTGTCACTAACCTCCCAAGACACTGCTCCAGCACTTTGCTACTGAGCCTTTTCTGGATTTCAAACATCCCCTGTCAAGGCTGTTCAGCTTTTTATAAATGCTTATATAAAATTAAACAAGAGATCAGGGTAAGAACAAGTGGCTGATGTGGAGCCGAGTATACAGGACACTGTTCTGAGAAGTGGAAGATGTTGATGCTGTTGCATTGTTAAAAAAAGAATATTTTAAGCAGGCAGTCAGTAAATCTGAGGTCTTGTTGGTAAATGTGTGAACCAGCAAACTGAAGTCATTAACATTTTGTCTGAGAAAGTGACAGTAAATGCTTCAAATGTAGTGGAACACTATTATTGCAAAAGACTGGAAAAATCACCCTGCATCTCCAGCAGTTAAAGCATTTATCCAGGAAATACAAACACAATTTAACTCCCTTCAGGGAAAAGCAGGGGAGAGAATTGGATCTTGATCCTGACCCTGGCTTGTTATAATTGCAAATGCCTCCAGAATAGTTTTGTTTGAACAGACCTGCAGTGAATAGAACATGAATTTACAAATGACTGCTGTCTGTGTGTATGTGAGGAGCTGAGTAAGTGCTTTGACAGAAAAAGATCCACCCTGCTCTCCTGAGCAGCAGAGATATTTCTGCTAGGAGCATGGGAATGCTCTCAGGGCAGTTAGATCATGAGTGTTACAACAGGAATCTCCTAAAAATCTCAGCAGGGTTTTTAGTCCTCGGTGCAGAACTGCACAGGTTTTGTTTTCATTAAAACCGAAACCAATACAACCATCAGACTTAGAGATTAGTGTTTTTCTGAACTTATCTATCGTCAGTGTTTCACTTCTAGGTGACAGCATGATAATGTTAATTTTTATCATCTCTGAAACTTGATTAATCAACTCCTGTGTGCAGTGGGCTACAGCCTGAAATGAATAGTAGATTCTGGAAAATGCTGCATCACTTCTTGTCTGGTGAAGGGGAGATGTTTCTGCAGCCTTCACTTCTATAAGCCCTCTTCCTCAGAATGAAAACCAGTTATCAGATCCTGTCAGATAGGGTGGTGTTGCTGGTCAGGGGCAGAGCTGAATGTCACTGCTGATGGGGGAACTGTAGCTGGTCAAACTGAGCACTGATTCTGTAAGGGAAACGTTTAGAATAAATTCTAATTAAAACACATTCCTAGAAATGGCTCCCTGACCTATTTGCCCCTTACAGTAAATTATTCTGCTTGTAGATTGATATTTGTGCTCTATTCAATTAGAGTTGATGCAGCTTTTCCACCATGCTAGTCCACCACTTTTCCCACAGAGCAGCTCTTGTTGGAGCGTGGGTGAAGCATTGTGTCACTGTTCCATGCTAATCTGAAGAATGAGAGGGAATCCTCTGTGGTCTCTTACAAGCAGTGCTTTCAAGTAGGTCTGTGTGGGCTGTGTTTGTTTGAGAGAGATGAATGTGCTCTCAATGGTAGAATGACTTTAGGAAAGGGGTTTCCCTAAAGCCTCGGGTGTAGGTTAAACCTTGAGATATATATATACACAGATAGACTTTTGCCTCCAAACCACTTAGTTCTCATTTGATTCAGAGAGCCTTTATTTGAGACTGGGATGTCCTAACCTGGCAGTACAGAGTCGGACACCTTCCCTAAGTATGGTGAGTAACATCTGCATTCATTGGAAATTTGTGCTGCTGGGTCTCTTCCTAGCCTCAGAGTGAAGTCATGTGCCTCTTTTCCCTTCTCATCTACCAAAAAGACCTCAAATTCAAAGCCTGATATTTTAAAGGGGTTTTTTTTCCTAAATGGCATTTTAATTTCTTCATACTGTTTATAGATAATGACTATAGGAGTTGTCATTTTTCTGCATAAAGTCAGGCAGTGAAAAGTACAGCAATAGTAAAGGATTATTGCCATATAAAGCACTGACTATATTAAACAGTTATTTTGGGGTAAATCTAGTGATACAAAGATTCAGTGCACCTGTACTGGGTTTGATCAAAATTCCTCTCTTTGGATGATGCTTCTGCTGAGAGCTTTGGAAGTTTCATCTGTTCTGTCGAGTTTGGGATGTTCCCTGAGTTACTGACTCTGCCTGGAGCAGGCACAGGATTCCCTTAGGTAGTTCTGTCATTAGGACATCTGCTACAAATTGTTTTCTATAACCCACACAGCATCTGAGAACAGGCTAGGTGATGTTTTGCTTGCCTTGTGGCTGTAAATTGGCATTAAAGCTGCACCCCAGAAGAAGTTTTGATGCATCCCAACCTTGATTAAGGAATGCTTGGAGCTACAGTATTACAACCTCCTTTTTCCAGGGCCAGTGTAGTTTGCACAGCACTGCAGAGGGCACATTCCTGTTTGTGCTGGGGCAGCTATAGGAGTTCTAGACTGCTCTACCTCCCTCCCAAAATGAAGCAGAAGTTGTCATCTTCCCTTGGCTTGCTTCTGGATCCTCGGGGCACCATGATATGCTGCTGGCAGAGTCTGAATTTCTGGCAGCAGCAGTACCATGTTTCCAGAAGTTTGGGAGTGCTGGAATGTGTTAAAAGCAATGCATGCTTCTCAGTCGTTTAAGGCTGGTGTTCCTGACAGCCAAGCAATGCCAATGATTTTTTGCAACTGGCTGGTTGGATTGTTCCTACCTTTCTATGGGCTCTTTTTTTTTTTTTTTTTTCCCATAGGATTTTGAAGCTTGTTTGGAGGACATGAATCTTACATAGAACAGAGCTGCATTCCTCTTCTAAACCAACCCTTCTTGTCTTCTTGCTGTTAAACTTCCCTTCTTTTAAGTGCACAGCTTTTTGGAGTTAAGGCTGCCTGTGCCTTTTTTCACGGCCACGTGGCCCCTGTACTTAGAGCAATCTCCCTTCTGTTACTATCTTATATTCTCCCTCCTTGTACTGCAGAGATTCGATTCCAAAGTCATGGATTTGGTAGATCCTAACTGTTATCTCTTGGTTTGGATTGTCTGAGAAAGCTTCATCCTTTCCTGTCACAGCATCACGGTTCCACTGCAGTGACATCTCTATTAAAAATTGTTCAGCAAAAAACCCCATTTTGGGTCTTATCAATGAATATCATAGTTATTAATCTTGCTTTTATCCTGCAGCCCTTTTCCTTTTCACTTCTGTATTTTATCTTCTGGAACACTTCCTATCCATGTTTTGGAAGTGAATAACAATAAAGAACAATTTTTTTTACTGTTTAATTTACAGCCAACATTTAATAAATAAGTACTTCCTTCCCATCTTGCCTACCTCCAAACAATTTGTTGAGCTAATTGAAGTTGGACACAGATAATGAGAAAATACCATTGAAAAGATTGTTGAGGGCCTTATTTTATCAACATATTTTATACTTTTTTTTTTAAATCAATTTGTATTCTATTACAATTTGCTTCCATAGAAATTGTGTGCAATAAGTGTGCTCTGAGTATCATGGACTTTGCACCCAGACCTGTGTACACTAATTAGCTTTAGCTGAACAGAACATTTGCCCATGAAGAGAAGATTTCTTCTAAATGTATTAAAAATGAGGAGTCTCATTTTTGATAAGAGAAGTGCTGAGGGTGTTTTGAGGTAGGCTGTGTGTGACTTTGATGGCTTGGTGAGATGACATTTGCAACTTCCTCTGGTCACTTCTTATGTGATTCTTTTGCATGTTGGAAGTGTGGTCATGATATTTTTGGCACTGAGCTTGTGTTTCAAAGCTTTTCAACTGAGTCTGTGAGCTTTAAACTCATTTGTGCAGATGCCTGTGTGGAGTGGATGACATGGGAAGCCCAGATGTAAAATGTGTGTCACCTGAGGACAAGCATGACTGTGGAGGCTCTTTGGTGACATTTGTGCCACTGATTTCTACTTGAAGAAGGGATTTATACTCATTGGGGAATCATTTTCTCACTTCTAGATGTTCTCAAGATCTTTAATCCAAAAATGTTTAGAAGTTTGCTGATTGGTAAAGGGGGAAAGATGCCTGTAAATTGGTTTTGTCTCAGTTTCAATTCAAGAAACAAGTGTTGTGTTGATTTTGAATAAGGTCCTGTAGTTTAAAACAGTGTTTTGAACTTACAACTGACACTAATTTATGTGTGTCAGGAGGAGAATTTTCACACACCCAGTATGGGGGAGCATAGCCCACACAGTTTATCAAGTTGTGGTTATCACAGCTCCATGGCAGGGCATCTGGGAATTACATTCTTGAGGGGGAATTTCTGCTCAAATTCTACTGTTACCTTAATAAAGGAGAATTGTACTTAATATTGAGATCAGTATAAAGTATTCAGCATGAAATCTTCCTGCATCACATAGAGCAGGGACCAGTTTCATTTTGTCCAAATTAAATTAGGAAAGACAGAACTGAGAAAACTATCTACTCTTTATTTTTGGCTAAAATCAAGCTTCAGATTTAAAATTTTGGTTAGAAACTGTCTTATTTTGAAGTTTCAGCACTTTATCAGGAAATAACAGGAGGAGGAGACAACTGGCAGATCTTGCTGTGTTTGTGGCTTTTTCTAGGCAGTGTTGCTGAAAATGCAGCTTCAGACACAAAAAAGGGCAGCCAGATATGCAGTGTAATGGCTGGTTCAAGTGCTGCTCTGAGAACTAAAAATGGGAATATCTGGGTAGGGGAGATGGCAGAAATGTTCTGTGTTTGATTTCTTCAGGGCAAAAAAGCCTTGAAGGCTTTATTCCTGTTTTACATTAGTTTCAATGAGTGTTGCTTAGGCTCTCTTTTATCAAATGCTCTTTTCTTTCTCTGGTTGTTCTTCCATTTTGATCACATTTACTGTAATAATGAATTTCTCCCTCCCACTCCTCCTACACGACAGCCACGCACAAATAATGTGTAACCTGCTGGCTTGTTTATCAACAGCATTGATGATGCTGTTTGTTCCACTTTGTTTTGGAGCTATTTTGCAATATGGGTAATGCTTGAATGAGGTAAGTTTACTCAGCCTGGCTGTGACAGGCCCTGCAGCATTCACAGCAGAAAAATGTGTATTACTGGAAAGGTAACTCATGAATGGGTTTATTCCTTCTGTGTAATTTGCTAGCATCTACTTGAATTTATCTGGCATATCGGTTTTCTTCTGTTCTGTCTATTGGGACAATATCTGGTGATAATGGTGATCTGTAAAATTGAATCATTGAGTTGATCTAGGCAGGAAACCAACCCAAAAATTTTCTTTTCCCTTTTTCTGCATCTTTTAGTCTGGCTCATCTCTGGCATTCATTTTACATTGCATTCCTACTAAATATTGCTTTGGTGCAAATGAATTACAAGTGAATTACTGAGCAAGTTTTTGGGAAAATGAGCAAAGCTTTGGGAACATCAGATGCTTTTAAGTTAGAACTAGACTTGGAGAAAGAAAAAGAAAATGGGGCAAGAGCAGTGCAGGATTTGACATTTACAATAAGGATGTTTGTGAAATGCATTTTGGAAAACATTTTGAAACACCAGTGTGATGAGTGCCTCTCTGGTTGTAATCAATCTTACAGTTAAGATTTCATTAGAATTAGTGAGTCTTATTGTCTTTCTTGAACAATGTATTTTTTTCTCTCCAAGTGTGTATTTTTCTATATGGGAAACTTGTTTTTAATGCAAGGTAATACTCTAGCCAAAAAAGTGCCTTTTTGACCTGTTCTGGCTCTATCTAGGAAATACTTAGGGCTTGGAGCTGTGATAAGTTTGGTGGGTGAGCACCAAGGAAATTCTGCACACTTTTTAACAAACAGTTCCAATTATTGCAAACCCCCATAAATCTGTGAACAGAACTGATTCTGTTTTACTTCAGGGTGTTCCTGTTCTTAAAAGCCTTGACAGAAAGCAGAAAATTTATGTAATTCTGAGCAATCCTTTACATGACCATTACAACCCCCTCTTTTACAGAACCTTAATTCTTTGAAGTAGCTGAATTTTATTCATCTTTGCTTCAGTCTGCCAGATCTAATAAAAGCTTACAGCATTACACAGCATATTATGGTTGTAAAAACTTGTGGTTGTGCTAATAACAAACACTTGCACAGGGCACAACCACTGAGCCGCATCTCTTTCGTTCAGGTTCTCAAGGGGAGATTTGGATTTTAGCTGCAAAATCTGCATATGACTAAGAGTCAGGAGACCTGCACGACATCCCCCACCCCAGCAGTGTGAGCAGCAGGGCTTCTGGAGAACTGCATGTTTACACTGCCTGGGTGTGCAGCTGGGCCATGCAGGGATGTGGGATTTGTCAGCTTGAGCAGCTTTTTCTGTGTTTCCCTGGCTCGGCAGAGCAGGGACACGGAAAACACGGAGCACCCACGATGCGGCCCCAGAGAGCTCCCCAGCAGGGCCCCCAAATCTGGCTCACACTGCAGAACCAGGGAAGAACACATCTAATAACTAAATAAATGTGGTTTTGTTCATTCCTCACTGCTTTTTTCCTTTCCAGTTTTTCAGAATGTTGCTTGCTTCTTACCTGACTCTGAACATGGATGTCATATTTTTTGTAACATTTAACCTGCATCCCTTTAATGTGTGGGTTGCAATACTGTGCCCAGCTTGGCAAATACATCTGAAACTGGTGAAATGCCAAAGCTCAGTGGGACAGATTACAGCTGGAGTAGCAGTCTGAATTCTGTGGTGTTCTGGGTCAGTTTTGGGGGTGTTTTCATTCTGATTTCCTTTAGTCATTTTGCTTTATTTTTTTTGTTGTTTCAGTGGTGGTAGAGAGTGTTTATTCCAGGTCAAGATTTTTCAAATTTGATATTTTTAAGTCAGACACCTGCGGGCCAAGTTTAGGCACTCCAAAATAAGGCTTAATCTCCATTAGTCCCCAAGTGTCTGCAGCTCCCATTGAAATCAATTGAATGCAGCTTTCCATACTTCAACGTGATTTTATTATGATTAAACAGACATTCATAAAACTCAGACAAGCTGGAATCAAGTTTCACATGAAACTGAATTGACTTTTTTTTTTCTCAATAGGATCCTTGTAATTAGTGATTACCAGATGCATTTAGAACGTGTGAAATGCCTGCAGGAATTGGAATTAAGAAGGGGGAGGGATGCCAAACACCTCAGATCTTCTGCTGGCAACATTTCATTTTAAATTTCTGCCCTGCACATAGATGAAGCAGCATGGTTTCTATAAAATGTTCAGTTGTGGTTTCACATTAAGTTGATGTTACCAATAAGGAGAGTGACTTGTAATTGAAAACTTACTTGTTTATAAATAGCAGGTTTAGTGCTGGATGGCTCCCCACTTCATTTCAGTGGTCAACTTGCTGTCCTTAAGATAGCTCTTATGAAACCTCTCAATTTACAGCTCTGGCAACTACCATAATGATATTATTTGATCTAAAGAGAAGAATAAGGCTTCTGGGCTCCTTTTGTGATGAGCTAGAGGTGTCTGAGGAAACATACCCAGGGCTGGCACCAGCCTGCAGCACAGGAGCAGAATAACTCCTCTGGATGAGGTGATGTTGGTTCTCACTCTTCATACAATCTCTTCTCCTGCTTGAGATGGAGAGGTGGTGCTTGCTTTTTTCATGTTTGGAGTTTTAATTCAAAACCTCCAGTTTCAAGGGATTATCTTAATGTGGGCTGCTTACTGTTACCTTGTAACAGCCCTTTTCTCTGGGAGCTTGGTTTGGGATTTTTTGTTTGTCTCCCTTCTCTTTGGAAATGCAGTGCTGGAAACTAACTTGCCTGACCAGAGGGAAGCTTGTTAGGAGCTTGTAGAGTGCTTGAACAACACACTCATGCTTAATAATTTACACATGGCTCCTTTTCTCTCCAAGTAATTAAGATCAGTCATTACTCAAATTCTCTTCATCTTGGAGCAGTAGTTTTACTGGGAACTTCCATGAATCATAGGAATTTTTTGGACAATGTGAGGACATGCTTGAATTCTGGAGTATGAAAAGTAATTGATTCTTTTAGGATGATTAATAAAAGCTCTTTTTGCAGCCCTTCCAGTGTTGCTGTGACTGCTGGCAGCTTTCTTCCTTGAGTAGATTTTTGTCACTGCAGGCAAAGATTGTTGTTTGCCCTTGCAAAACTCTCCCTGACACAGTGGTGGACTAAATAGAGGATGGTGCTGGGAAGGAGGAAGTAGATTCCTGGTTTGCTTGTCAACCATTTGTAGTTTATGAGGAATAAAATAGAAATACAAGACACTGTAATCTGTTCTCATTGTAATTGGATACTTAACTTTTCCTTCTTAGATTGTTGATTCTTTTACTTCCCTGTAAAAACTCCTTTTTTTCTTCCCTGTTCCTAATAGATTTACTGTGAGGAGTTCAAAATGAAGAAGACAGATGTAGAAGATTGCATGGAACTGTGCCCCCATCAGTGTGTTGAGATGGAAAGGTACTGTCTTAATGTTACATGGAAAAAATCCTTTTTTAAAAATTATTTTGGGTACCTGCAGTTCCACCAGGTAGTATTAGTTCTGCTGATAATTTTGACAGTATTAAGTAGAGTGCAGTGAGTGTCCTCTGCCTTTCAGCTGAGGCTGGAAGTGAACAGACTCGTGAGGCTCCAGCTGGATCTGTAGGGCAGCAGCCAGCCCAGGAGGGGCCATGGAAGGGACACCATTTCAAAAAGGCTCCAATTGAGGCTGAGAAAGTGCCCTGAAAGGGGCACAAGCTTTTCTAAACATCAATCTCCACAGAAAAAGAGCGAGCACTTGAAAACACCTAGATTTGCCTCCCTTGTTGTCCTTTTAACTCTTAGCTTTCAGTCCTTTCAACACGTTCCCGCCACCTCCCCACAGCTTTCTGTGTGTGCCTTTCAGTGGGGGAATTCAGACAGCACGTGCTGCTTGGTGGCTCTGCTTGGCCAAGCTTTCCAGCTGACTGATTTTCATGGCAAAAACCAATTCCCTTTCCACTGGTGATCCACACGCAGCTACGTGAGGCCTGGGGGATGAGTCTGGGTGACAGTGCCCCACTGGCTGCCTCTCCAGGCAGACAGTTGTCTGCAGCTCCCTCATGGCTCATTTGAAGCCTGAGAAAGTTGTGGAAATTATTTAATTGGTTTTCCTGAGGTTTGAACGCAGCCCAAATGCTGTCCATCAGGAAGACATTCAATGTCTTGGTAGTATCGTTAGGCAGAGGATCCCAGTGCAAGGGGAATGGTGCTGTTTTCCTGATGTACAAGCTCTATAGGGTACAGGAGTGAGGCAGCAGCATGGAAACTTCCCAAGGGACAGGAATATCCAGGCATAGAGGGAACAGCACCTTGTGATGAGTAACATCATTCAATGCAAAGCAACAGCCATGGTCTTACTGCATGTTGCAAGTTTCCTGAGGGGAGTAGTTAAACACTGAGAGACACTGAGTGCCTGTACATCAGTAGCTTTGCTTCTCCTCACTGAGCTGGGATGGATTATAGGTGCAGCTTCACTTAATCACTGGGCCACCCCTTTTTTCTTTTTTTTGGCTCTTTTTTAGAGAAACCAGATGTGTTTCCATTAAGAACATGCCCCCCTTTTGTTTTCATTTGTGTAATTCTTAAAATTAAGCAAAAGTATTAAGGAATAATTGTTTCTGCTCACATTAACAGCACACAGCTTCTCCAGATGTGGCATTTGACAGCCCAACAGCTGCTGGCTATTAAATGTGCCTTAAAAGCCCCATTCCTTTGTCATAAGGGGAACAGAAGTGTAGGGACGTTTATGGGGTGAGAGGCAGATGTTTTGGCTACATCACATTTGAGGGAAAGTTTTAAGTGGTTTCTCTGCTATGGTCACAGTGCATGTTTTAACCCCTATCATATACCTTATGGAGCTCTCTTCTTGGCACTGGGGTGAGATTATTCCTAATCCCACACTGACCTGTGGGACATCTCACTCTGAAGACAGTGCATTCTTGCCAGGTAGATCTCAGGTGCTGCTTGGCTGGCTTTCCAGCTATGCTTTTGAAATACTGGATAAATTTTTTGGGGGGTGAAAATATTAAGGTTAAAATATTAAGCTAGAAACAGTTNGTGTTCTTTTTGTGTTTGTCCTGGCACAGTATCCTTTATGCTCAATAAACTGGTTTTTATGGTGGTACATGTGAGGTGGAACATGCAACGAGTGGAGCTCAGTTTCAAGAGTTCTGGCTCAAATTCCCAAGCCTAAACTTTGGGTGGAGTGTTGAGTATTGGAACAGTACCACTGGTCCTTAGGGAGCTGCACCACATTTTAACTGTTCTCTATCAGCTCAGAGTCTGCTAAACTTCTAAGAGCTTACGGGGCTGCAAATTTGTTTTTTCTGTAACAAAAGCCTTTTTGTCTTCTTGGCAAAATTCTATTTTTCCTGTTGCTTATTGGACTGGAAATTCTTTGTTATTATTTAGTCTTAACTGGAGAAGATTTTAATAGAAAAATCCCAATGTATTTGCATTAAAAAAAAATCTAAGAATTCTACAAAACTGAATTAAAAGAGAGCAAAAATTCTGTGAAACCACATGGCTCGTTCTACAGATAAACTGTCATTTTAAAGAATTAAATCCCTAATTTTATTTCTATTTGAAGTCTATTTCTGGTAAAAGTTAGATTAAATATTCTGTAGTTGAATCTGATTCTCCCCCTTAGTCTACAGGCATTTTTTTGAAATGAAGTCTGTTATCATAAATAGGGGAAATATTAGAAACAATTTGTCTTGAAACTTGCCACATTTGTCATTTATCTACCTGGTTCATTCTCCATAATTCAAATGCAGAAATTTCTTTCTTTTCATGAATTTACTCCCTAGGCCCAGCCAGGCAAGAATCCTACATCCCAAATGCCCACCCAAGGGGATGAAGCACGTGTTTCACCATTAGACTCTGGAATTCATTTCCCATCAAAATATGACTCCATGGTGTTGGCCTCTGGCTGTAAATCCTGGCTTAAAGCCTTTTTTCACAATTGTTTATGATGTGTATTTGTGCTTTCACCTACCACAAGAAAATGACCCCGGCACACCAGGCTTGAAATTAATGCTTCAAATAGAATTCTATTACTTTGGTATTAATATTGTGTCATAAAAGCCTTGGGACATGCTGTAGGTAAGTCCACTGCTGCTGTGTAAGTGCTATGAGTAAGGAATAATGCCAGTTTCCAGGGAAGAACAGGGAGAGCCAAGAGATGGAAAACTGGGATTCTTATGGAGCTTGTACCTTCTTGTTTGAGAAACTTCTATTTCTCAGCCTTCAGTCTATGCTGCTTAAGCTCAAAGTATGGGGCTGATCAAGTTTTGGCTCCCAGCTTAAAAATGGAATTGCTCTAAAAAGTATGCAACCATTTATAAGCAAACAATCATTATTACTTAGAGCATTATACTATTGTAAATAATATCAATAATTGTAAATACATAGGCCAGTGGAGCCCAGGAACTGAAGTGCTGTATAGATGTACCATGGAGCAAGAAGTGAAAACCATTTTAAAGTCAGCAAGTTGAACATGTGAGAGAAATGAAAACACCTCTAGTGGGGTGCACAGTGAAGTTCTGCATGGATGTGAGAACTTGAAAACCGAAGGGATCAAGCCTGATTTTTTATTCTTGAGGACACGGCTTTTCAGATATGACATGGAAATTGTGAGGAAGGCTGGGCTCTCTTCTTTCCCTGCAAGCTGCTGAAACTTGTGCTGGCAGGCCAGTTTCCTTCATTAAATCTGTACCTTCTGCTTCTATGTAAAATGTCTCAATTTAAAAAAAAAAAAAAAGTAAATTTAGCAACTAACTCAAAGTTTACAAAGAGTTAACATTCTAATTTTTTATTGTCTCCTGCAGTAATCACAGCTTTAGCACATGGAAAAGCACAGAAAGCTTTAGCACATGGAAGGGATATACTTTGTCCTATATGACCACAGAAAAATGCTTTTAATATTTTCTGAGAATTTTGCATGTTACAGAGGGTACCTGTGAACTCCAGTAAACCAAAAGCAGTTTTGAAAACTGTTCTGTGCAGAATCTGAATGCTGTGTGCCCTCTAGAGCTCTCTGGGGGAAGCTCTGGTAGTCAGCTCGTCTTGGTCTGGGGTAGCTCCTAATCACGAGTCCCTTGATGTGTTCAGGCACTCAGAGCATCTGTGTGCTCTAAAAGTCCAGATTCTAAACCAGATCTACACACCAGATTATGATTAATGTTCTAGCTCACCATAAATGTATCCTTCTGATTATCAAAGTGGCTGATAAAAAAATGCAAATAAATGCAGTAATAGTTTCTCTGTCTAAAAATGAAGTAACTTTCTGACTTTCATTATAATCTTCAGGCACATGGATATTACAGAGCAGAAATTGGTTTGTAGAGATCTGAGCCTTTTGTAGTTCTCTTTTCTTTTACCCAGGCACAGCTGGGTCCTGCTTTTGCCCAGATAAGTCCAGAAAGGAAAATGCAGAGAGACAAGGGCAGGAGCAGCCAGGGGTGAAAATCACCTACAGCCACAACATCAAACTATGGGGAGCAGAGCAGAGGATTGAACACTTCCTGACTGAAAAGAAATATTAAAAGCCAACCTCCCATGTTTATGGGGTATTTCTCAGCTTGGTTCATGCTCTGACCTCAGGAGGTTGTGGTCACACATCTCCACTTGCTGTGGCTGAACCAGCAGCAGAGCTGACTGCAGTCTGCCTAAACATTTGCTGCTGCACTCCTGCCAGATTGCTGCTCAACTTTTACTGTCCCCAGGGCTGCACCTAGACATTGCTCCTTTATTCTGAGTCATTTTTTTCCTTAGGCTAAGCTGCTTTATTTGGCTGAAAAGAGTTTAAGAAGCGCTGGCTACTTCGCCCGAGCTTGGGGGGGAGTAGGTTGTGCTGGCAGCTGGGGGTGGGAAATTGCAGCAGCGAGTGGCTTCTTCCGTGCTGTGGCTTTTCTGTTCTTCTGAGCAGCCTCAGAAGCAACGAGGGCTTTGCTCAGGGTATGTGCATTTCTGTTACACAAAGCTATCTCAGACTGCATCAGGGATTGGAGTCCAAATGGGCTGAAGGTGCCGTTTTCCAGGGAAGTGCACTTGAGGGTGCAGAGTGCTTGCTCTGGCCCCTGCCTGAGGTCTGGGAACCTCTGCACAGAATTGCTTAGAAAAAGTGACGCTTGCCCTGGCTTATCCAGGATTTTGCAACATGTAGCCAGACAGAGAAGGGCTGGATTTCTTTGGCAAGGCTCTTTGCTTTCCTCCTGCAGTTTTCTCCAGGAGCTGCCGCACGGTGTTTGTGCTGCTGCTGGGTCTCACCTGCCACCCACACACAGCTGAGGCTTTGGAAAGTGCCACCAGCCCTCAGAGCAGCTACAGCCTCCTGCACCACCCTGGAGTTCATGAAAATGTGCCTTGGGGAAGGTCTTCCTTTTAATCCTCGTGGCTATGAAATTACAGCTTGTCTAACTACCAGCAGCAAGTAAAAAAAAAAAACCAAAAAAAAAACCTCTAGTATTTTACTAGTCCTTCTTTGCTACTGTTGCTGTTTTATTTCCACTTGGAAATTATTTTATATCCATGCTTAGTGAAAATACATTTCTGCTACAGTCTCTGTGTTTTAAATATGGAGCATTAAATGAGTCATTCTATCAGCGTGAAATTCACCACACTTATTTAGTCTTATGATTAAAATAGATGGGTTTGTTTATTGGGTAATTTTATCAATTTCGCTTCAAGAGTTTCCTCAGAACCTGCAGCGCAATCCTTGAGGATTGCCTGTCTAAACTACAGCAACAATAATTGAAAAACTCCTCCTGCTTTCAATTTTTCTGGTGGTTCAAATAAAATATTTTGTATTTACTGCCTAAATCAAGAAATAATCTTGCTATAACAGGTTGGTGATATTTTTGAGCCTTGCAGTTTGCTTTCTGGTCACGCATTACTTGTTTTTAGAATTGGTTTGTGTTGATCAGACCATGAAGTGTAAGCTTGCAAAAGAGATGAATCTGTCTTGATAATTTGGGTTGATCTAGGAGATTTAGGGGCTTGTGATAATTATATCTCAGTTAATTAACTGGAACTCACATTCCACCATTACAGTGTATCAAGTGAATCAGCTCTAGTTGCAAGTTTGTTCTGTGGATTTGGAACAAACTCTTAAGTGCACCTAAGTCCTCTATGTCCTTAGCAGAAACACTGAAAGAAAAGAGTTTTCCCACCAAACAAATACAGTTTTAAATGTTCACAACAGACCAATTTTTCACAAGATACAGATGTTTTTAAAAGCAACCTTTAAGGAAAAAAAAATTGAATTTGCAAGTCAGGTGTCTGCTACAAAGTCTTAGAGAAAACAAAATGTGCCATCAAAAAGCTTTGTGAACTGAGCACCTAGTTTTGCAGTTCTAAACTTGTTCAACTATTCTGATTGCATTTTTGCTGAAATTGAATTTAAAACTCTTGAACCAATGAGTGGGTGAGGTTGAGGGCAATATTCGTACAATCCCCAAAAGTGTCAATTTGGATTTGGTAGATGAAATGCAGTAAAATTCATAAAGACTGCTTGTGTAAGTATTTTAAATTAGTTTCTGCCATAAAGCACTTAGAGGCTGTGTGTCACTGCTTTTTTTACCAGGAAGGAAGGGAGCAGGAGCTTGGTGCAGGACCAGCTCTGCATTCCTACATCCAGCAGAGAGCCTCAGGTTCTGGTGTAAAGTGTAACATTGCTTTTTCTTCCTAAGCAGGTGTGAAAGTAAAGAGCTGGATGTTGAAATAAGGAACCTGATAGGGAGGAGCAACACTCATGAGTCGTGTGAGAACCCCAAAGCTCTTGCCCAAGAGAGGCTGAGCCCTCAGAGAACTTCATGTTCCCTTAAGGTAATCAAATGTGCTTTTGCAATGTTTATCTGCCAGGAAAGAACGTTCAGGGGATGTTCTCTGGGGGACTTGGCTATGCGTGAAACTTCAGGATTTCTGAAATGATGCAATGAACTTGCTACACATTTTTTTTCCCTGATATAGCTAGTTTCTGATATGAGGAAGAGTAACTGAGAAGATACATTTTACAGTGCTTTAAAAGGTCAGCTAAACCCACTGATTATTATCCTAAGTTTCAAACCCTCTAGCCAGATGTGCCTTTTGGGTAACACAGATCCTTGGAACTATGTAACCCTCACAACACTGTCATTTTTGATGCATTTGGTAGTTCTGATTTAAATGGAAGTGAGATGAGCTGTGGGACACAAAGATCTCTGGAAGTGTCAGAAAGGCTTTTAGATGAATAGGAAGAGAGGAGAAGGAAAATGATGATGATTCAAACCCCCACTTCTGTGGTATTGCAAACAGAAAATTGTAAGCCACCTGCTAAGGCAGTTGTCTTTGCCTGCAGTGTAGCAGTGGTTAACAAGCCTGACAGAAACTTGTTCTGGGTTTCCCTCTCAGTTTCACTCCTCTCCCCTCAAACAGTGAGAATAAAAGGAATTTCCCCGTTTTCCACAAACTGGGAACAGGAGGAGGGAGGGGTAGGGAGGAGAGGAGTAATTAAACCATGAATGATCCACCTGCAAGGGATGACACACTTACCTGTGTGACTCCAGCACGGGATGGGGAAAGGAAAACTCTGAAGGCTGCACCCCGAGGCACGATGCAGGAAATTGGTGAGGAGGTAAAAGGGAGATGACTCTCTTCTACGAAATCCAAAATTGCACACAGCTCCTTTCACATGCAAACCACCATCTCCAGAATGACTCATGACCTCGGAGCACGAAGCTGAGCCCAGCCTAAGGAAACACCGCAGGCTCAGACCAGTGGGATTAGAAAGGGTGAGAGAGAAGCCACAGGGAGGGATGGGGATTCCCAGAGGCAGCGGAGAAATAAGCCTGGTGTAGAACCAAGCTTTGGAATTACAAGCCACAAATGATCCATGGAATCACCTGGTTCCACATGTTAGCCTCCCTCCAGCAGAAGGAGAGCTAGGAAAGGATTTGGGTGATATGGGGAACACGAGGAGGAAAGAGAAAGGATGTGCTTACCTGGAGCCTTTCTGTGGGGTGCTGCAGTGCTCCCACACACAGGATACCATAGCACTATTTAATCTGTGGTGCTTTCATGCTCTTTGCATTTATAGCACTTCTTGCCTGTGAAAGGTGTTCGTGTGTGTGGTTTTCAGAGCTTAAAGAGGGGACACTTCATTATACTTCTGCACTAGACACATGCTGGCTATTTTTTATTTGTACTTTTAAGTCAAGCAACTTTTCACTTGACTGGTTATTGAGCTGGGCTTCAATTGAGTGACATGTCATGTCAGCTTGACAGTTCTGATGAGCTTCAGCAACCTCAGGGCAAGGTGCTAGGAGTACCTGTCTTGGATTGGGTGTTTTGGGAAAGGAGGTCATGTTTTTAACACCTAGTAGACTTTTTGAAGGTTATGAAATGTTAAAAAAAAACCAAACAACAAACCAGAAAATGTCAGTTTGTGAAATTATGTTGATTTGGACTTGAGATGAGGGGCAAATTATATATTTAAGATTTAGGAAAAAGTTAATAATGAAACAAAAGTGTACCTTTGCCTATAGTGTCAGTCATTCACCAGGAAGTTATTTGTCAGAACCAGCAAGTAATTTTCATTCTGTAGCATTTTTTCTGGAGTAAAGAGCAGAAATTGCACTCTGCAGAATGCCATTTCCATCTGACCTTAAATTGCTTTCAGACTAATCTGTAAATGCCTGTAAACAAATTCTCCTTTTTGCCAGGATTTTTTTTCCATAAAAATTTATATTAGTGTGGCTTTAAATGCAAATATTAGCGAGAGAGAAAATGTAGATCTGCAGAATGAACTTCTCAGCACATCCTTCAGCCTATCACTTCTTTAGTTGCAGCTTGTCCTGATCCTGCAAAATTCATTCGAGGAAAGGGAATAGATGTGCCATTTTTTAGATTTACAAATCATCATCCAGTTATTTTCACATGAAACTGGGATTTTCATCATCAGGCCTGAGTTTGCAAGTGCTTAGGTACTTGGGAGACCATGCCCTTATGGTTAGTCTGGTCAAAAACAGTGGAAAATCCTGAAGCAGGAGCCTGTGCTGTGTTTGATTTACTCTGAAACCACGTCTTGCTCTAATTTTATTCGGTTCCCATATATTAAGACACAGATATGCCTCTGCACCTATTTTTCTGTCAGAGGGAGCATGAGCAGCACAAAGGGCTGAGGCTGACACACTTACTGAAGGGAAAATCCCTTTCTAGCACACCTCTCTGATGAGGCACAGGGGCCAGGTTGAGATAGGAAGAGGCCGATTCTTCTTGTGGTTTAAGAGCCTTTATTCTTCAGCTAAAATCTTATTTTTTACCATTTCACCACATGCCTCAGAATGGGAAAAGGGGTTGCAATGGATATTGTGGCAAGCAGTGCTGGCATAACAACAGCTTCAGCAATAAAGCCAGAAAACAAAGCTCAACTGAAACATAAAGTAAAGCCATCCCTAAAAGTCACCAAATTTTAACCCAAGTAATCTTAGATTCTAGCTTCTACAAGTCTGCAACTGAACAACACATTAAAAAAAAATTTTTTTTAAAAATCCCCAACAAACTTCACAGCAGATTGGTGATCAGCTAGGAAAAAAAATAATATGACTTTGTCATTTTGTACCATTTTGTTACCATCAAGGAAAGCCTCACATTCGCTTGCATCAAGCCTTTTAATGGTTCTTGGTTTCACTGCAGTTACTAAACAGACAGAATTTTCAGAAGTGAGAAATGGTTTTCATTATCTGAATTTATAACTGATATTTTCTAATACCGTGGCACAAGTTGTTCCCAGAATGAAGATCCAGCACTCTGAAAATGAGAACTATTATCTTCTTGTGGTGCTGAGGCTTGAGAGAGGATTCAGTGCTGGCCAAAGCTCCAGGGCTTTGATTTTTATCCCACTGCAAGCTTCCCAAATATGCCTAAAAGACTTTTAGGCTCAGGAAGCTCAGGTCTTCCTAGAACACAAACTAAAATATTTCTCATTTTTAAACAAGATATTAAAAAAACCCAAAACAACAATCTCAAAGCTGCTACTAATAGAAATTACAGAGTATGATGGAAATAAAATAGAAATTAATAGGAGTCTTCTAAGTTGTTGTAAAATGCCACTTGGGAGTTAACTTAGGGAGTATGAGGAGCAGCAAATTCTCCCATTTACTTCCTGAGAAGTTTTTTCCATACCTGGCAGATTTTTAGGTTTGTGACTGCATTTACAGTCTGGTTGTCAACTGGAATTTTCTGAGGACTTTGGCATTTCTGTGTTTTGTTCAATAGCTTCAAGTTAAGTATGAATGCTTTAAAGTATTTTAGGTTTGGTTTTTTTAATTCTGAAGCCTGATAGTTCTCAAAGTGTCTTTCTTTCAAGGATTTCTGTGTATCTCAGGTTTCTGAAGTGCTGTTGCACAACAAAGTTTTTCTTGATTGTATAGCAGTAAACATAAATGTAGTGTCTTTATCTCTGCACCATCAATGAAAATTAATATTGTCATCTCCTTCTCTTTCTTTTTGGTGCTATTAACTGTTTTCACAGAGACAGGCAACGATTTTTGCTTGAACCACTCCCAGTTTTTGCTGGAAGAATACCACCTCTGAAGGGCTTCTTGTTCCCTACTCACTGGCATTTCTTCTATTCATACAGATTTCAAACATACTCTTCTCTCTCCAATCTGTTCTTACATGGCAATCAGTTTACCCCTATAAATGCTAAGCTGGATGTGACAGGCACTGAAAGGTACTTTAGTCTTAGTTCTAGTCTGTCAAATTTTATGTAGAATCATTCGCTTTCAGTCGTCATTATTGCAGTCATGAAGAAATCACCAACAAAGGACTTGGTGTCCTCATGTCCAGGCAGCTTTCTAGGAAACTGCTCAGCTCTCCAGGAAGCTGTTGTGACCTCAATGACAGTATCAACCAAGGTCTCAGCCTCATCCTCTCTTCAAAGCAATTTGAGCATTAATATCTTTCAAGTGGGAGCTGTGATTGATGAGTGGGGCTGTGCCCTGGGTTTGCTCTTCGGTCCCCACTGCGGGGACTGCCCAGCTCCTCACTCACCACATCCCAGCGTGCTCTTGTGAGGAAACCAGAAACTGGGGCTGCTTTACCTTTGCAGGCCAGACCATCAAATGCAGCTGTTCAGCCTGAGCTTTCTCCCACAGTGTAGGTGCTGCTGGAGTGGGGATGAGACTGGTGAGAGTGGGAGCTGGGGAAGGGACAGTGTCTGGGCTTGAGAGTCATCACCTGCAATGTGGAAGGTTTGTGAATGTATTTTTATTAATCAGATGCCCAGCGTTGGTGCTTTTTGGCACCAGTTTGTAGTCTTCAATGCTGTGCCTTATATACTCAGAGACTAGTTTTCATATAGGCACATTTGAAATTCTTCTCATTTTTGATGGGTTGGATGACTCCTATGTAGAATCTGAAATGTCTTAGTTAAAATAACCATTGTTTTTTAATTTTTCTCTTGATACACCACAAGTTTTCCAGCTGCTCCATAAACCAGGAGAAAAATAAAAAGAACCTCAGCATAGCAAGATGTATTTCATATGCAAATACTATAAAAGAGTAGCTTTCTTCCAGATTGGAGTTTGCAAAAAAGGCATTGCTTAGTCACACATTGTGAACCAGAGATCTGGAATGTGGCTGCGAAATTCCAGCATTTCACAGGATTGCTTTACTTTGTCTAAATTCCCTTTTGAAAATTGAAGGAGGGGTTTCTATTATTTTATGTCAAATTTCACAGGCTGTCTTTCATTCCATTCCTTGAAAGTGAAATAAGCAACCTCTGCTGCCACTGCAAAAGCCATAGACCCAGAGATCTTTCTGCAATAAGAAGCAGGATTTTTCTTTCATGCTTCTTTCTGAAACCCATTATTATTCAGAATTCCGAGACTGAAATTGAGAACACTTTTCTGTCTCATTCTGACTTTGTATAGGAAGTCTGTGGAAGCCTTTTCTTTGTTAATCTTTCCTGGGAGTTTAACTTGGTAAGGTTAACCTCTTTCTCCAAATGGGAAACTAAGGCAAAGGTTTGAAGTGTTGGGTACCTTTTGAGTACCCTAGTCTTGAATAGCTTGAAGCTGGATTTGTTCTCAGGTAAGGCAAGTAGCAGACGTGCAAATAAAACACCCATCATTCTTCATCTTTGTGCAGCTTTTCTTCAGGGAAACAAATAAATTTTCCAGTTTTGGTTTTCCCCTAAGCATCTCGGGGTTTTTGTATGTACTCTTCCCTGTAGCTGTTAACAGACTTTGCTATTGCTCTTTTGGAAGCATGACTCACTCACTTTTCTGTTCTGATAGTTCACTCTTAGTGTCAATAATTGTTGTAATTACTTAAGCCTTTTTTATAACTGGAAGCAGGGATAGAAAAGCCCATCCTCTTACTTACTGAAAAAGCAAATACCCTTCCTTCCCTTACACATGCAACTTCCTCTCTGGGGGGAACTGGCCAGGCAATTGTGATTTCCATGCACAAAAAGCAGAGAGCTGCCTTGCCTGGCACATTAGTCATAGGCCTTGTGCTTCATCCTTTCTGGGAAGCCCCGGGCAGGAAGGAGGAAAAGGTTAAAATCAGAATTCCACCACTTCTTTCTGGACCTTGGCTGCTTCCACAGGTAGCACTCCTGGATCTTCTGGGTCTCATTAGCCAACATAACATTTCATTGTTCTTCTTCCAAAGACCCACAGTGAAGGAAAGGCTCCAGGCCAGCTTGGATGCACCTGGGCAGGTGGGAGTGACATGGAAGCTCCAGCAGAACCACTGGAAGTAAGTGACTGTGTTGGCTGTTCTCTGAAGTGTGTTCTGATTAACAGGGCAGGTCACTTTATAGATTGACAATTATGGGCTCATCTTTATGTTCTAATAGATTTTTTCTGAATTATTTAAACTGTTTAAGACTGGAAGGAAATGTTAGAAATATTTTTGCAGATGGCATTCTTAGAAAGAAATCCTTTCCTAATGGGTTTTTTTTTTACCCTCCAGAAGTTACACAAAGGGTACAAAGTGGTTCATTTGAGTGACCCCACAACTTCTGTGAGCAGTATTTGGCCCAGTAGCTGCCCAAAGTGTATATATAGTTGTTAAATCTACGGGTTGTCCTATTCACTTTATTAGTATTCTTAAATATGCACTTCAATATATGCCTAAGAGCCAAATGCTGAGGGCAATTCAGCATGTGAATAACTCCATTAGCTGCCAGATATTACTTCAGATACTCTAAATGAAACATGTCTGTGAACTACAAGAAGAGGGATTAAGTGTTTTCTGGCTTGGAAGTCAAGGGCTCCACATTAGAGATCAGCAGGACTGGCCATGGGGCAAATCTGTGGTTGAGATTTTTGCCTTTGAAAAGACACAGCAAAACTGTTCTTTGATCTTCATTGGTATTCAGTTTTAGATTTTCTATCTAAAGAAAATTTATTCCAGACTTCTGAAGTGCTCATACTATTATTCTAGTTTTTCATATATCGATTGAGAATTTAGGAAGGGAAACAAAAATCCCTGAGCATGTATCTGGACAGAGTATGTTCTATTTTTATGAGAATGTC
The DNA here is from genome assembly GCA_013400775.1 of Chaetops frenatus. Lineage (NCBI taxonomy): Eukaryota > Metazoa > Chordata > Aves > Passeriformes > Picathartidae > Chaetops > Chaetops frenatus. The sequence goes on from VZTR01014597.1 coordinate 379,323, forward strand.
TCTTTTCTTCCAGTACAGTTCTTTCTCTCTGATAGATCATGTGTTAGTTTTCATGACAATCCATAGAAACTTCTTGGAAATTGTGATATACAACACTGACATTATAAAAATGCTGCTGTCCTGCATGGGTGAAACTCCACACTTTAAAAAAAATGGAACAATTACAGACTGATCTTCTAAATTTCTCCAAATGGCCTATTTGTTTTCTGTATTGCTTGTTTTGAGCCCACTATGCTGAAGTTTGTCACCTTGGGCCTCCAAGCACTTACCAGGGGCAATCCTACTAATTATTCTAGTTCTTGTAAATGGAGGGAATTACTTACACCCACTCCAAGTCATGCTCAACTTCTGTGGCTTGTCCTACTTGTTTTTCTTACCATCTGTAAGATAATTAAAATCCTATTTTATGTTCTGTGTCTCAGATGGTACAAAGATATATCATTTTGGTTATTTCAGTGGCTATTTGCATAATGTTTCAATTAAAACACAGCCTGAGTGGGTTTAAAGCAGATGTACACTCCAGAATCAGCTGAAGTGTAGCAGGTGTGAAGATATTCACATAAAAATTCGGTGTAAGACAATGTTTGTTTCAGTTTCTTTACTTGCACCTGTCAGGGTGGATGGGAGCTTTACATGAGAATCTTGAAGAGAACAGGCCAGAAGCATTATTCATTTTAAAACATTCCTTTTCCCCCAGTCAAGGCACACATTACTGAGCAGAAAGAAGCCTTTATCATCCAATTCTCTGGAGCAACAAATCCTCACACTGGAAGGACAGAGACGAGAGGTAATCTTAAATATACCCTTAACCACATGATGACTGATTGTACCATGCCTGTGAATCTGGAAGAGCAGAGGTTTATTTAGTACAAAGGGCAAATTTTATTAATGACCACTATTACTAAAGGTCAAGGAACAACAAGCAGGGTTTGCATCCAGTGGTATTCCAATCAGAAGGAATCTTCCATTCATTTGTTTGAAGTCAAAGATCTAATTGGAAATATGTTCATGGAACTTGTGGCAAACTAGCAGGGAAGTCCTTGGCCATTTAGAAGTTGCAGCTTGGGATTTGTGCAGTGCTGCAGATGATCCACCTGTAGCTTATCATGTATTTGCATGTTTCCTGAGTGCTGCTTCCGGAATGTTCATGTGCTTTAACTGAAATACCAAAGCACTGGCAGATGAGCTGCAAGGCTTGCCAAACCTTAAACTTGCTTTTTCTGAAATAAATGAACTGGCCAGATGATGAGGAGGTTGGGAACACTCATTGACAGAGGATTAGAATGCCAGTCTGTTTTTGATTTACTGAAGATGTTGAAATAAAGGTTATTTATTCTGCCTTCCTGGTAATTACAGCTTCTGGAGGTGAACAAGCAATGGGATCATCAATTTAGAAGTATGAAACAGCTTTATGAAAAACAGGTAACAATGCTGACAACTTCTGTTGCAATATGTGTGCCACCAGCTGACAGTTGTCTGTGTTTAAATATCAGCCAGCCCTAGCCATGGTAAATATATTACTTTGTCTTTAGCTCATTAATTGAAAAAACTTCATCATATTAAAGTGAAGCTGCCAATGTGTGTCAATCTTAAGTAGAACAAACTAAGCAGAGAAGCAGAGTGTCCCTAAAGTAGTAGGGGCCAGTGTGGACATGATGGCAGAGATCTTCATGCCCTCCACATGGTAGTAAAAATTGCACATAATTGAGAGCACAATTAACTGAAAATCAGCTTGCAGTGCCTGGTGTGTCCAGCGCCTGGTCCACATCATCACATATGTGCTGTTTCTTGTCCCATCTCTTGTGAAGCCTGGGAGCTCCCTGGTAAATTCTCCATGAAAGTTTCCCTCTCCAAGCAGAGAATTTCAAAATTAATTGTAAACAAATATTTTAATTTCCTTCTTTTTTTCCCCATATCCATCTGACATAGCTTTTGGTCCTTGCTTATGGTTGTGTGGCATCTTTGCTGCAGACACTATCATCAGCTGCCTAGTGAAGCTCAGTGCTCACAATTTTGTCTGGTATTCCAAAACCCAAGTTGGTTCATTGACTGACCCTTCTCATCTACTTTTTCCTGCTACTAAAAGGAAGTTTAGAGAATGCCTCAATGGGCTTATCAGGAACATTTTCTCCATAATATTTTCCAGAAAGCTTCACTGAGATCTCAATCATTCATTTTCTTTTTCCCTCAAAGAGAAGAGGAATCCAAATGGCTCTTCCTCATTTAATCTGGAACTGTTTTGTGCCTCTGGGTGGACACCCTGGAGGTGCTGTGCCTTTTGGAATTCCCAGTGAGCCCAGCATGCTCTGTCACTTGCTTTTCAGCTGACAGAGATGAAGGCAAGGCTGGACGTGTCGGAGAGGAAAGTGAGCGAGCTGGAGCAGGAGAGGCACCGGCAGCATCCAGAGCAGGAGACACAGCGAGTGCTGGGCAGGGAGAGGCTGTTGCAGGAAAAGGTGGGAGGGTGCCCTGTGGCACCCCTTTTGTGCTTTGTGGTGAGAACTCTCTTGGCTTTCATCTTCTCCCTTTGTGTGAGGCAGAGCGTGGGTTGTGCACAGCCCAGAAGTGAGACTGTGGTGCTGGGTGCTCCTCAGTATCCTACCCAGGGCTGCTGAGCTGCCTCATCACAGAACTCTAGAGAGAGAGAGTCATTTCAGTATGACTGGCAGAT
>VZTR01014597.1:382027-413995 GCA_013400775.1 Chaetops frenatus
TTGTGTTGCGCTGAGAGAACGTAAAGAGCAGGTTGGTATCTATACTGCAGAGATTTCCCTCCTCACAGTTCAGTTCAGGGTGAATTTCTTTGTGAAGGAAAATGCTGCAGTAATTTCCAGTGGAAGAGGAACATCACTGCAGATGTTGCACAAAGTGCTTGGCAAGAAATGCTCAAAGGAATGAATGCAGGTCCAGTCCCCCAGGTTTTGGCATTGACAGTACAGGCTCTCATACATGTGCTAGTTGTCTCAGCTCCCTGCAAATATCAGTGATATTGTCAAGGCCTGGAAGTATCTGAGCCAATCAGCTGCTCCAGAGTGGTTGGGCTGCTTTCTCAGGACTTCTTGGGCACTGGCTCTTGGGGTGGGCTTTTGCATCTAAATTCAAATCCCTGAGCTGGATTCCCACCTCAGTAAAACCACCAGCCTGCGTGATGGACACCTACACAAAACTTTGTGCTCCATTTTACAAGCCCCATAGAATGGTGCTTCCTGTTCTCATTCTGCTTCATGGTATCATGTACTTTGTGACCTCTAGTGAGAATTTCTGGATGGTGAGGATGGCTGAAGCTGGGCTTCTCTGTTCACGTGGTAACCTGAAACAAGTGGCAATTGCATCACTTCCAGGCTCAGAGAAGATGTGAGTTAGCTGCTGCAGGAAAAGAAATACAAGCCCCTTAGCTTTTATCTGCAGAAGCAGAAAATTCATCTTACTTGCCTAACAATTAGTCTTAGCTAAGCAAGTGCTGGATTCCTAATCTGTAGCACAATTTACATTTTTTAAGGCAAACTATGTTCTTATGTACTTGCTGAATCACTGCCTGTATTTGCTCTGAGTGTTGATTCAATGTGAGACAGTCCATATTCCTGTTCATGTTACTGCCTGCCTTTTAATATATGATACCTGGAAAAATAGCTACCATTTTATAAAAATAAGGGTGGCTATTACACTCCTCCAGATTTTTTTGCTGCATGAATCAATAATGAGTTAAATGACAATATAGTCCAAATTTTTTTTTTTTTTATGTGGAGAGGTTAACCAGCATGGAACTTTGGTCTTTTAAATGTGCAATTTCTTTGGAGTTACACACTCAGCCAGTAAGTGCTTGTCAGCTTGAGATAGCTCCTGGAGGAGTTCCTATACTTACTTCAGAGATATCCTGCTAATCTTGCCTAGTTTTTGGAGAAAATGACATGTTCCAGCTAACTTAGAACAAAGCAGAGTAAAGCTTCCTCATGTGTAAGCAACAGTTACTCAGAGGTGTTTTTCACTGGCTTAATTAGCACACAGTGATGAATTTCTGATAAGCCCAAACTGTGACTGGCTGCACAGAGATGTGCCTTTTTACACAGAAAAATACCCATTGCTGTGGTGTGCTGTGCCTGTGATTGTTGGATCTCACTTTTTTATTCACATAAAGCAGCTGCAGAAAATATTTGAAATACTTTTTTTTTTTTCTGTTTTTGTTTTCAATTTTGTATGGCACTGGGAATGGCTGGGACTCCATCAGCATTTAGCCCTGGTCTTATTCTCTGAGTACATAAGAGAAATGCAGGTCTGGGGTAATTGTGGATGTGATTTTGATCTGCTTGGCCTGCCAGCATTCCCATGCCTTTGTGTAACTGCAGAGGGCAGGGATTTAGTCTGGTATGTTGTCTCTGTCTCATCATATGGTGAGTGGTCAAAACAATTTCTGCAGACTTTATCATATCTGGGTGTACTAATGATCTGCCTTCCTGTTCCCTCCCTTCCCAACTGTGTTTGGGACAAAAAAAAAAATGCAGCACATCTGTCAGACAGAAGATTATGGTGAAAATTGTTCTTGAAAAATGTTTCCATCTGCATTTCTGCAGCATCTCTCTTTGTTTTTGCATCCCAGAGTGATACAGAGGTCCTTAGTGAGGCTCTCCATGAAATGAAGGAAGAGAACAGGCTCCTGAAGCAGAAGAATGCCTCAATGACCAGAAAGAAAGAACACTATGAGAGTGAAATAAGTCGTCTCAACAAGGTAGGAGCAGGAGTGAGCTGCTGATTGCTTTAATTCTGGGATCTCTCTTGTCACTGACCTACCAGATACCATCTTTTCAGTCCTGGTGGCAAACACATGGCCACCATTTGGGAGCTGGGGAAACAAGCAAGAACTCACTTCAGCTCAGACCTGTGCATGCTGCTCTTGGCAGGTAGTAGAGTTGTGCTGTACTGAGAAAAATCCAGAGAATATTTGACTTCTCCTCTAAAACCTCTCTACATGTCATGTCTAAGCCCTTTCTACATCCTCCCTCCTCAGAGCAAAAGGGGAATGGCACAAAGATGTTCCTGTATGCACTTAGTGAAAGACTGTGGTTGGAAAGAAAGGTCACACAGCTTAAAAACTCCTGGTTTACATGTTTTTTGTGTTTGAGAATGATGGCTTCTCTTCACAAGACATGGTGCTGTCCTACTGTATATATCCATACACACACATACTCATACATATAATATTATGGGTATATATGTTTCACTGAGGAAATTGTCATTAAATAGATACATGGGATTTTTTTTTTAACTGAGGGAAAGTAATAAATGTAATTTTGTTTAATCAAAAGATCACATAAAGCAGTGGGTGTTTTCTAACAATTTTGTATTTCATGGTGAACCACAAACACTTCCTGAGGAAATGCACTGCAGTAACTATTGCTGTGTAACTTTAATAAATGCTTTAATAAGCTAAAGGGCCACGATGAGCAAAAGTTAAGCCAGAAAACATAATGTTGCCATAAGGAAAAATCTGAGAGAACTCATGAGCTCTAGTTCTTTTTGAAATGCATTGACAGGACTTGCTCAAAGCTCCAGTCTAACTTTAATTCAAGACCTTGTTTGTTAAACAACTTATTTAAATGTTTTATTTTGCTGTTTTATGATGTGGCTGTAATAAGACACATGGGTATATAGACCATTGTTTTAAATGAAGCATCAATTTCATATAATACACTTTCCCAACAATAATTTACTGAATTTCTGTGTATTTGCATCCTTCAAATCTCATGTCATGAATGCACATAACACTGGAAGGGCACTCTGTGCCCTTTCAAGTCTAGTCCCCTACTATTGCAGATTCGGCTACTTGAAGTTATTACAAATTCTTTGAAATCAAACAACTTCTTCTTCTTCTTTTTGTGTGGAATGATAAAGCAGGGTCTCACAGTATTGTTTCCAAATGCAGTTTCAAAATAATCTTCACCTTACCTTTTGAAGATTGAATTTTCTGGATTTTTCTTTTCTTTTTTTCTTCCCCCTCCATAATTCTGAGTTGCAGAACCTTCTCGAAAAAGTATTAAAGGGGGCCTCAAAGGGTCAGAAGACGGGCTAATCAGTAATCAGGGTATCTGTATTTCCCCCCTTCCCAGATTAAGTTTAACCTTCTTTATATTTTGGCATGGAAAACAAGCTTTGCCACTATTATATTATTGTGCAATTTCACTTCTGCACAATTCTTAGGGACAACAGCTCATCAAAAAAAAACACTTTCTTCTTCTGTGCTTCCCATGGAAAGTTCTTGGTTTTCATTGGGTCTTAGATAATTAATACCAATCCTTGGATTACTCTGGGTACTGGTTCTCCTGTTTGGCCACTTCTTCCCCCTACAAATGATCTTCCATCCTTCCTGCATGGAGTGTGGGCAGCAAGGGAGAGCTGAGCATCATCAGCATGAATTCAGTTTCAAAAAGGAGTGAAGTTAGGGATTCCTATCTTATGTGAGAGGATTTGAAAAGTACTGAATGGTATTTGTGCTAGAGTAAAGAAAAGAATATATAACGTGTGGTTATAGACAGAGAGATCTAATAGTGATTTAATTATTCTAGTCCAAGGGAGAGTTGTGTAGTACTGATAGAAATAAGCAAAGAACTGTGGCAGAATTTCAGTGTAAAACAGTGTTAAGAGTGGTACCAATGTTGTGTGTATTCCTAACTCCCTCTAGTGACAAGCTATCGAGGCTACACAACAGGAGGATTTACTTTGTTCCATGTGAAAGAATCTCTACTTTTAGTGCAAAAAAGGCTTTACAGTAGTAAAGTGGGTTTATATCCAGTGTAGATAATTGAAGCAACCAGAAGTGAAGGGGAAACCTCTTTCTAATAATTTTAAAGGCTATTTTTTCTTTTTAATGTAGTAATTTTGCTGTTTGACATTGCAGGCCCTTCTGGATGCATTGAAAAGGCAGCAGCACCCACCTGTTGTTGGGATTCCTCTAGGGAAGGGTGACAGGAACAGCACTGAGGAGATGAGAACCCAACTTGAAGTTCTTAAACAGCAGGTAAGAAGAGCTCAAGTGAGCCTGGATGAATTTCACACAGCATAACTTTTCCTTCTCTGCCAGGGACTGTGCCTGGTAGATCTGCTGTGTAGAGCTTTTGAAAGGAAGAGCCAGTTCAGCCACAGCCCTTTGAAATGATGTTTCTCCAGATGCTGTCACCACAGCAGTGTCCACAAAGTGAAACTGAGTCCTGGCAAAGGAGTGGAGCAGGGACTTGTGGAGGACTCAGAGCAGCAGAATGGCTCTCTTGACTCCTGGAGGTGTCCTGCCAGCTCTCTGCTAGGGCCTGAATTTCATCCAGAGGGAATGCTAAATTTCATGAGTTACTGATTGTACCTTTGCTCCTTCTATCTTAGAAGTTGCCAGTGTAGTGAATTATCCAAGTATCCCAGTCCTGGTAAACTAGACCATTGGCATTGCAATTTTTCTAAGCATGAGGCAAACCATTTGCATCCATAACCTGCATCTCAAGCACTATAGATTTGTATTTATTGATTTTTTAATCATTGTTCTGAGTAACTCAAATGCTTTATGCACTGTCTTTCTTTCCATATGAAAGAATCTTTTTAAAAACAAGATAGTTTTCAGGTAGTTTTACACTTCAGGTCTGTTGTCCTGGATAGTGTCAGGGTTAATGTTATTGACACACAAATGGATGTGATCAGAGTGGGAATTTTATTCAATGGGAATAAAATACTTGTTTCTGTCACGTTTGACAGCAGAGCCAGATTTTGTTCTCTAATGTAATGCTTGCCACATGCTGGAGAACAAAATCCTGCACTTGATTGTACAGTAATGAGTTATTTCATTCTACACAATAAAATAGAGTAAACCACTTTTTTTCCCCAAAATTCTCATGGGGTATCCATTTTATGAATGTGTTTTTCTAGTTGTATAAATCAGTACAGTGAGTCTGGACTTCCTTCCACATAAAATGGAGGAGGAGGCTCTAACTGGATAGAGGAGGGACTCTTGGGACAAAGAGTGACGTGACAGAGTTCCACGGGAGCTTGGCTGTCACCAGCCCATCGCTGGTCACAGCAGAGGAGATGAAGGCATTCATTCCTTGGGAGCTGTCCCCTCTTTCTCAGGGCAACAGAATCAATGGCAGAACTGTGCCAAGCAGGTTCCCTTGCAGCTCCAGCAGATTGTACAGCTGGGGAGTGGGAGGGAGGTGGGACAGCAGAGAGGAATTGGGAGAGAAGAAATGAGGAAATACTGAGGAGAGAAGTGCGTAGATGGACAAGGGCTACAGGGAATTCTGCAAGTGACAGTTTTATCTCTGCTTTGGAGGGTCAGGAAAAGAATTTATAGAGCCCTGTGGTGACCTTTTTGTTCCCCTGAGATATTAGCATTTTCCTAGTCCTTCTGTGAAGTCATTGCACTGCTCCCAGCAAAAAGAAAACTGGATCTGTCTACTGGGCAGGGCATGAGCCACAGCAAGCAAGTTTTTTGGGAAGAGACTGTCAGCAGGCTTTAGTGAGCAACCAAGGGGACATGAAAGGGCTTCTGAAAGTTCTGGTGGTGGTTCCCACTCAAACATGCCTTGGCTGTTATTTGTTAGTGAAGTGCCACCAACCTCCAGCTTCTCTCCAGGTGGATGCCTGCCCATTAGGTGAAGAATTAAAGCAGTCATCTAACACAAAGAATTTATGGATTTGTGTTTTGTTTCTGAATCCATGCACTCACTGCCTATACTGGGCAGGTCAGATATTCCTGACCATATAAAAAGAGCTAAGCCACTGCATCCTTCAGCATTGGCAAGGTAGCTTATTTTCCAGGAACAGGGTCAAACATCTGTATTTCCACTGGGAATTCTGTACATTACATTCCATTTGGAACAGTCTACATACATTACATTTCTCTCTACCTCTACACTTGGGTGGGGAGGTTCTTTGCTAACTCCTTACACCTGAGATACAGGAGAGAGTTTTAAGTGTCCATAGCTGAAGAGAAAACTGGAAAAATGTTGGTAAAATGCTTTTCCTGCTACTGCTAATCCCTTAAAAAGATCAATACTGGTATTTGCTATCTTGTTTATAATATTTAAAACTGATACTTGCAAGTCAGCCTTTTGAATGACAAGGTTGTACAAATACTGGCACTGGGGACTGTTTCAACTGACATGTGCCATTGGGGAATGGCCATTGCTTGTCACTTTGTATTGGTCACAAAAAAAGACCAGGGGAACTTCTGTTTGGAGGGTTGTACAGAGCAGGGATCCCTTTGGAATTCACCCTTCTGCTTGGGCAGTGTTTAGAAAACAACCAAACCACAAAGTGGCTCTGTTAAAGTTCACACACTGCTCTTAATGATTGCAGGTCCAAATATATGAGGAAGACTTCAGAAAGGAGAGATCTGACCGAGAGAGGCTTAATGAGGAGAAAGAAGCATTGCAGAAAATTAATGAGAGATTACAATCTCAACTAAGTAAACTCAGCTCTCAGGTATGAGTCAAAAGAAAGCTCCCATTGCCAGCACATGTGTATTTTTTTTTTCTCACTTTCCACATAACCCAAGGCTTTCTGGCTTCCATTAATTGACATTGGATTTTATATGAGGTCACCACCTGGGATGAAATCATTCTGAAGTAATGCAGTAAGGAGATGATAAACTATTAGAGAAGACTCACAAAATAGGTAGATGAAGGGAGTATTTATTGCAAAAACTTTCCAAACATATCTGAAAATGGATGAGGGGGAGGGGAGACACAACCAAAAACAAATCCAGAGGACTTTGATTGTTTCACTGGCACTTGATATAAGAGTTGTAAGATCAACCCAACTTTTGAAATAGAGCTTCTGTAGTTAATCCTGACCTCTGCAATTGAATTACAGAGTGATGCTAATATCGCTGAGGAAAAAAAATGGGCTCCATACAAATTAGCTGAGCAGCCTCTGCAATAATTTTTTCTTGCAACATCCTTTTTATCTCTTCAAAGTAGTGTCAGTAGGAAGCCATAGTAAAATCATGGCATGCAAAACTCTGAGCTTTCTCAATCCCCATTTAAAAATGACGAAATTGCGAGGTTTCCTGTCTTGACAAAGTTGTGCAATCCTTGAAAAGAACGGCCGATTACCAAAATGTTCTGTGGTGATTTATTGTCCTCCCCAACATTGTTGTGACACAGAAACTTCAGGATTGTCTTATTCTCAACCAAGCCATGTATCAGTGCTGGTAGGGTCTTGCTGAAGTGTCAGGGGCTTGGTGGTGCCCAGTGCGCTTCACTCCCACCAGTTTTGGAGATGTGCTTGACTGTCCCAGTAGTGCCCCAACAGTTCACCCTGGAGATCTTCCTGCTTGTTTCTTCCTGCCTCGGGATTTGATTAAACAGAGCTTGTGGAGGATTTTAAAGATGAGAGCAAGCATATAAAATATTTATTAGTTTGTTTTCTTAAGTCAAATTATTTAGTTGTGACTCATAGAGTCACAGAATATTAATCGTCTTGTACCCCTCCTTGCTCCGTCCTTAGGCAAATTCCTGTTGACTCTACTGGAATGCAGAGGGCCTAAGAAAAGGCAGACCCAAATCTGAGGCCATCAACTTTGGTCCTATACCAAAATTATTTACTTTTCTTGTCATGCAAGTAACTGTCCATGTAGTTTTGCTTCAAACTATTGAAAGCTACTGTGTGTAATGAAAATACAGAATTGTTTTTGAATATAAAAGACACACAGAAATAAACTTGTCATATCTCGAAACCATTATTTTCCTCACATAAAAGGTGTCAAGACCCTGGTGTGGCACAAGTCAGCTGTCTTAAATAATTTTTTAATGATAAGCAGTCTGAAGTGTCTAAACAATCAGCCTTGCAACCCACTTGTACTTGAATGTTCTGTTGATTGTATTCCACTGCTAATGCATTTCTTCTTGTTCCTATTCTCTTGACAGACAAAAGACCTCCCAGTGCAGCTTGAGAGGCCCAGTTACCCAGCTCCACTCTTCCTCTCTCCATGTGTCAATTATGGGGGTTGTGGGATGGTCCTGCCCTATCCGGATCCTCGGGTGCATCGGGTGCCTCGCAGGGCACAGGAGCAGCAGCAGTGCTCAGTAAGGCTCCCACCATCCCCTGTGTCACAAGGACACTGATTTTCTCACTGCATGGTGGCCAGAGGTGTCATCACCCTGCCAGCCTCAGCAGCAACTGAATCTGTGCTTTTCTAGTGCGTTGTTTAGTCCAGATCAAGATCTAATTTACTTTGGCAAATACTCCTTATCTGTAAAGATAAAGAAGCACTAAGAAGAAAAACAGGATTCTTATACGTTTGTTTGTTAATTTAAAATATAAGGTTTTTTGATTAGAGTCTTGCTGATTTCTTAGATTAATTTATTTCCATGACACACACTCAGAGCCATTTCTAGCTGTATAATTACCCCACTTCAGAAGTAGGGATCTGCTCTGAGCCTTCAATGTAAGTTGATAAAAACCAAATCAGCAGAAATGGAAGTTCTATCTGAGTGTGGCTAACACAATGGGAAATGTGCCTTTTTTCCTGGAACACAACAGGGTCCTGTCTTGCTCAACATGAAGAAGAATAGCTTTGCACTGGAACAGGTTCTGTGAGTGGGAGGTATTTTTTCCAAGGAAAATACTGCTTCAAAGAATATTTTTGAAGTGCTTTGGGTTATCTAAGTGGGCTGGCTTGTTCCAATCTAGTGAGAATGCATTTAAACATGGTGAACATAATTTTAGATACACAAGATCTGTGTCTGGCTATAAAGCTGTCACATATGGAATGATACTCATTATTTGGGAAATTAGAGCTGATTTTTTACAAAATGCATGTAAGGCTTTCAGGCTGTAGAAATCCAATGGAAAAGCTGCGGTCAGACAAGTAATTTCTGTGCTTCAGGAGTGTGCTTATCTGCCTATTTATCAAAGTTGGAAGTATTGCAGAATGTTTTTCCCTGCAATTTGGACACTGGCCCAGATTATTTTGGCCCTTCTCCCTGAACTTTCATCATCTGGGTTTCTAATTCTGTGAGGGATCACTGGGTTTACAACTTTACCATTCCTGCTGGAGCACCGGGGTCAGTCTGACTGGTTGCTTTGTAACTCCCAGTTTCATTCTGACCCCTTTTTTTTTCAATTCTTTGCCTGTGTGAGTTGCTGCTCTGAGCTTTGGGTACCTCCCTGAGCAATTTGTCAGCAATGAAGAAAGGTGTTAGAATTTAATGGGTGTCCTGATACGTAATCCTGCGTGTTTAGCTGTGCTTTTGCTTTTTTGTTCTTTTTCTGTTCTTGCACTTTTTCTTTCCTTTTTACACTCTTGTAGAAACATTTTGGTTGGTCTGATGTGAAATACACGTTTTGTTCCTGAAATTTGCTCAAGTTTGTGGGTGCAGGTACATAAAAAGAGAAGAATTGATCAGAGAACATAAATTTCACCAGAAACTCAAAAAAGCAATGCAAATGAGTGTAATTGGAGCCACTGGTGAAAGACTACCTGTGCTTTAAGTTTTGTATCAAAGCCTTTTTTGTTTGCCCATAAGCACAAAATTAGTTAATAATTCTTGTGACTGGTACAATTTAACTTAAAATACAATAGCTCCTTTTTTTCCTGACAATGTATGAGCACGAATGACAGCAAAACATGAAAGTTAAATCTGTTTTCTGTATCTACAGCTTCATCCTGCCATCTTAATTTAGGCAAAACTTCAGTAGGAGTCTATGAAATTTGTTCCCTGCAAATTGAAATCTGAAGGAGTCCCCTTGGGACTATTCAATGATTTTGTCAGAGTAATTACTGCAAAAGAAGAATAATTTTTCCAGTGTAACTAATTTGGAGCAGCAACTACCTAGAATTTGACAAGCTTGCATGGACTACTTATTTCAGACAGACAGCCTAACACAGCTTCAGCTGAAATGGCTGCTCCCAAAGTTGTTTTCTCTAGTGGTAATTTGCTATTCATTTACCACAGTGGGTGGTATAAACTATAATGCTCTGTTTCTTCCAAGATTTCCCTGGACAAAACTATGTCTGCATGGACATAACCTTCCCAATACTTCCTCTTACAAGAAAGATGGGAATTTTCCCTATCCCACGGTGTTTTCAGGAAGTTATTTGATAATAGCTAATGTTATGGTAACACCAGTGCTAACCTGGGAGGAGGGGAGAGAGATTTACTCCATAGTTCATTCCTGTCACACTGGAGCATTTTACAACTGTTGCAGGTGTATTCAAAGTGGAGCAGCTTCACCTGTCAGGTGGGCCAGGTTTCTCTGGGATTCTTTTGGTAGAGGGAGATGCCTGCTGGTATCTCCTGCTGCACTTTATTCCTCAGCCCTTTTAAAATCTGGTTTGGTTCTCCTAATGTTTTTTTTTGTTATTTGTGGGCTTTAGGAAGGTTCACACCAATTTTTCTAGTGGGTGCAGCATCTAGACCACATGCCATAGGAAAAGAAGCAAGCTGGAAGACTGGGATCCTTGGAAATATAAACCTAAATATAAGATTTTTTTTGGTAAACTGCTTTTGTATGGCTAATGAGAAGCTTCATAGCACAATTATGTTTTTATCATGTCACTGCTCTTTTGTTTGAAGTGCTTGTGAAGTCCATATTGCTGCAATAATGTTTTATTGTTCTGTGCAGCCAGACTATCAGTGGTATGTTCCTGACCAGCTTCCGCCAGATGTGCAGCACAAGGCAAATGGTAAGACAACAGCTGGACAGAGCATGTATTAAATGTACTTTTTTTTCAAATGGAGGCCTTTGAGGGATGTAGAGTAAACTTTCCTGTCTATCTGTTGAGTGCTTATGTGACAGCTTTGCCTTGGAGAGTCAAGGTTGGTGTGTGTGCAACACAGGTGAGGTTTCTGGTGTAATACCATTTATATTATAGCTTTCAGCTTTGTTGCAATTCATAAAATGTCTCTATTACACATTATAGGATCACACATTTGCCTCATTAAACACCTAGTAATAGTCCTAAAGAAAAGGTACCCTCAGAATTCTCCTCAGAGCTTCTGCTGCTCCAGCAAAGACCGAATTTAATGATGTGCCAAAACTGGGGCAGGTTTAGGAGTCCTTGGTAACAAAGTGCAGGCTTTAGGATGTTGTTTCACCTTAAAAAGGCAAAATGCCCATTGCTGTTCCTGATCTGTTCAGGGTGCCAGGTCTGAAAATAGAGCCATGCAAATGAACAGAGTTAAATACTTGCCAAAGGGTCGGTACAAACTATTTTTTGGAAACCAAGAGGAATAATTAATATTTGTATCTGGATGTGAAATTGTTCCTGGGTGTTTTGAAGTACTTGTTTCAGACCACTCAAAAGATGGACACCACAAGGAATCTCTTCTGGGTGGGAATGTGCCATCCATGGTGCCAGTGGGTACCATGTGGGGTGGCAGGGGCTGCTGAGTCCAGAAGCTGTTTTGTAGCACCTGGAAGAAGCAGATGGCTAAGAGGAACTATTCCATTCTTTTCTACCATCCAGTGGGAATGTAGCTCACCAAAATGGCTGATGAGCATCCCATAATTACATGGCAGCTATTTGGAGGGTTCTGATGTGGTCCCAGGGAAAGCGGTGCTGTGCCTGCACAACAGAACAGGAGATTAATTTTGCCATTCCTCCCACTTAAACTCCAAGTGATTTACTGCACCAGAGGATACAGGGAGGATGTTTATAACAGGGTATGAAACCAGTCCAGCCACCAACTGCAGCTGTGATCCAGGGCAGTGCACTTGGGGGATCTGAAGAATGAGATTTCTTCTTCTACCCTGCTTGACTATGTGACTTGACTTTTGGTTCCCTGAAATAAAAATTCTTGAAAATCTGTCTTTCTCTTACTGTTCCTCGCCCAGAATATCCAAACACCACCTCCTCAATGGGACAGGGATTAGGACACTTGGAGACATTTCCCTTCCCTTTTTGCTTCAGTCTCTCTAAGGAGGATTTTTTAACAGTCCTATCATAGTGCTGTGTAGGATGTCTGCTTTAACATCTTCTGGGCTCTTAATCTTTTTATCCTGGCTGCTAAAACAAAGATTATTTTGATCATTTATCCATTGATCCCGCAGAGGTCAAACTTCCATTCTCAGTTAAAAGTCACTAGCCTGGCTTTATGTATTATATATGGTTGTCTAAATTAAATCTGCCTGTAAGTATTTTGAGAAAGGTTTCCAAGATAGACGCTCCAAGAATATGTGATGAGCAAGAGTTCTTGGTGTTCCCATTTCTTTGCTTCATTTTATACAAGTGCTAATTACACTAGTGGGTCTAAATGAGCCAGTATGTGCAGCAGCATTCCTGATTCTTAGTTCCCATCCTTCATTTTCTCAGTACATGATAAATGGACCAATAAATCTTATTTCTGCTAAGTCCTCATTATAGAAAACAAATCAGCAGTGCAGAAACTTTTAGGCATGAAACAGTTTCCTTTAGGAATGCTATTTCAGTAGGTTGGTGTTCCTAGGGAAAACCTTTAAATTTCCCTTAACAAATTTTCCTTTGACGCTGGGCATTTTTTCTTAGCTAATAATTACGAAACACAGGTCACAGGTTGTAACTTCAGAGCTGAACACAAGTGAAATGAATCGGGAAACTGATATTTTTGATAGTATTCAATTTAAAAAGCCTGATTTAAAGGTATCTGAAATCCATGAGAGTCTCATAATGTGATTGGGACTTTAAAGGTGTGTCACTAAGCAGGAATTACTAATTTTTTCTGTAGTTTTGTATAGATGCACCTACATTGGGTTTTCCTCCCTCTCTTGTGAGGGAGGAAGGTGTTTGCACCCAGATACTTTGGCGTTTGACTTCAGGTCTTCAGGGCCTTCTGTAACCAGCTACAATCTCATGTTTTCTGCTTCTGGTGGAACCATACTTTTCTTCTGACTGGCACCACTTTCCTTAGCTGTTCCCATTTCAGAGGAAGCTGTTTCCAAGGTCTGCTGCCTCTGTGAAACCCTGTTCATCTTTCTGTTTTGTTTAAGAAACATTTTTTGCCTGCATCTATTGATACAGGATTATCTCTGAAGTATTTCCCCAGAAATGTGTTTTGGTAGTTGGCAGAGGATGACTTACGCAATGTTGTGTGATGCTTTGGATCTGGCACTCTTTGATTTCAGCCCTTTCTAATAAACTGGGAATAAATTCATCAGAATACAGGAAAGATGAGAGGAATAGGTTGGGCAAAATGAGAGGAAATAAAAACCCCAACCCTCAAAAAACTGCTTAGAACCTCAGGTGACTCATACCAGAGTCTTCCAAAATAGCAAAGGTGTTTTCTTCAAGGTCCCAATAAAGAAGGAAAAACCAAGTGGAAGTGTAGGTGATACAAGCCAAAGATTAAGGAAGATGATGAGATATTTTGTTACTGCACTGGCAGTGTATTTCCTAGAGAATAACTGTTCTTTCCCAGCTCTGTTCTCTTCCCAGGTACTTTGCTGTGCAGGAAGCCTTAGTTCTAAATTGTGCTTAAATTCTCCCAGCTTAGCCTTGTTGGACCAGCAATGCTGCCTTAGGAGGGACTTTAGTTCCTAAGTCTCTCTGTGCTCTGTCACGCTCCTAATACCAGTTTCTGACCTTTTTGTTCTTGGTTGTGTGGTTCTGTTTGGTTTTTGTGGTTGATTTGGAGTTTTTTAAATTTTTTATGAGCAAGGCGGAAAGATTTCCAGCAAATGTACTTAATGTCACTTTATTTGGCAAGCAGTCTTGACTTCCTTCCTTATCCAACTGTGCAAAATTGAAAAGGCAGTTGTAAAAAGGAGCTTCATCTTGGAGATTTTCCCTGGACCCAGATTTTTAATGCAAAATTCTCTGGAAAAAAGGTTTATTGCTCCAAAGCCTACTCAGAGCAGGAACCCTTTTGCATGCTGCAACTGCTGGCATGTTCTGCCTTTCTCACTTCCACAATTAATCCTCTGCATTTGTTTCCTTGGCAGAAAGATTCCCAGTACATGCATTTTAGGGACCTCAGTTGCCCCTTCAGAACATCAGATACAACTGATGAGCTTCTCCAGCCTGAGTTGGATGTTTTTATGTTGGATCCAGTGATGCCAGGCACGGGGAGAAGCCCAAATGGAGCCTTTTGCTTCCCTTTCCAGGGGTAGCTCTGGAAGCTTGTGGGAGCAGCTGGTCACCTCCTCATCTTGGCACACTCAGGGAAAGCAGAACTCAACCTGCAAAGCCCTAAGGGTGCCCAGATGAGCCCACTTGCTTCCATTATCGTCTCATTCCCTCTTCTTTTCCACACTCTGCTGCTTCCCAGATTTTTGCCCTCGAGGTACCTAATTTGCTGCTAATGTTGTTATAATTACAGCTAATTGGAAGAAGAGGAGGGAGAAGTGTGGGGTTTGCCACTGAAAATAATGGCATCTGTAGGGAGACGAGTGGGGAGGGGGAAAGCAAAACAGAAAAAAAAATGGATTTGGAGAGGTCTTCAATAAAAAAGCAAACAGAAAAAAATTCAATTAATTGACATCTTAATTTTCCTGGAAAAAATCCCAGGGCCTTAACATTTTTGGTATTAGCCTGTCCTTTATGCATACATTACATGAGAAATTATCAGTGCTTCCAAGTAGTCAAGACAGATTTAATTAGCAGCTTGCCATCCCCATTGGGAATTAAAATGTGATTATTTCCAGCATTTTTACTGATACAGTTTGATTTCTGCTACTGCCAAAAGGCCATTAGCACACTTTTGATTCCTAACTCCAGAACATGTGAAGTCAAAGTGCTTTTAAAAGTCAGCTTGAGCTGAAGATCACAGAATGTGTTGTAGTTCCTCAGAGTACCAGGCAGAAAAGTCTCATGGGAAGAGGAACAGGATATGTGATTTAAACAGCTGCAGCATTTGATCATTTTATTTCTGTAAGCCAACAGATCAGGATTCATCGTTCCTAATGTTTCTCTTGTAAGTGAAATACTGAGTGTGCCTGTGCTTGTGCTACTAGAGATGTGTTCCAGCATTTCCAAAATCTTTTGAAGCTTTGGGAAGCATGTGTTGTACCAGCAATAGCATTATTTCCTTTCTTCAATTTTGTTTTGTCTTCCTAGCTTGAGTGACTTATTATCAAACACATTTTTGGACCACAGACACCTGCTCAGCCATGGGTACCACCACCTAATTATTCCCTCTGTCAGATTTAGCTGCTCTCTTGGATGCTCCTAATGCCAGTGTCCACCTCTGACTGTAAGCTGATGTTTTTAGAAGCCTGAAAAGATTTTAAAGGGGAGCTTTAGGTCATTAGACCCTACTGTTTGCTCTGTACCAACCATCAGGATTAGAGGCAAGTTGAGACAGAGACTCCTGGAGCACTCTATGATATCCCTACTCCTTTTTGCTTTTTCATTCCTACTGCCACTTGCAGTGGTTTGATTACAGTTTTGTAATGAAGTACAGTGTTGGCTTGGGGGGGGGGGGGGGGGGGTGACAGTGGNTGTTACAAAATAGAGGAGAATGACTCCTAAGTGAGTTGTATTTCTCAATGTCAGAATAATCCCTATTGGTTTTGCTTTTGCAGATTCCTCCCCGGAGAAGGGAGCCCACTGCTGACAGCCTCCAGCCTGGAGAAGTGTAAACCAAGGGCTGCCAGGGACTCTCGCAACTCCGTTATTCTGTTTTCTTCTGGGATTTTGTTGCCCCTAGCTCCTTATCTCTGCAGTGCATGTGATTTATGCCTGGTGAAATCCCTGTGAGGACAATGGAAAAGCAGATCACACAGGCTGGTGATCCTCAGGATCCAGTTAAACTCTGCTGGGAAGCGTTACTGCCCTTTGTTCTGAAGATGCTGTTTGTGCTGCCTTATGAGAATCTCTTTAAAAGCCTGATGAGAAGAGATGCAGTTCTTGCTGAGGATTCAAACTCTCACATCTGGTTTGAATTCAAGAGCTTACAAGCCCAATAGTGGTGTGATTTCTTTTTTCTTGTTGTTGTTTGAGAATTATGAGGGTTTTTATTTGATTCCAGGGGATGATTTGTTGATATATTACCTTGAATCCTGTCCCTCTCCTTCTTGGTTGGTAAAAGGGAAATCTGCTTCACTGTTTAAACACATTTGTGTTATTGTAATCAGAGTACCACCAATGCCAGGCCAGGTAAGAGGTGCCCACTTCCCCTTTCCGAGTCCATGTCAGAGCTCCTTTTTATTTTGGCTCTAGAATGATATGTGAAACATAATCACAGGTTTTTTGGGTTTTTTTTTTCTGCATGTACTTATTTGTATTGCAAGAATTTTAGTAGAAATATTGAATAGGTTTAACTTTGCAGTGAATATGGCTTTATATTTCGAAATTATTCTTGTAATGAATCTGAATGTTGTCATGTAACCTCTCACCCAAGAATAAAACCTGGCTTTTTAAGTGAAATTGTATTTAGACAATTACATTTTTTTCAGAAAATGTTGGTGGATGAGTGTCCAGCAAACATTACTTGGTAATCTACTTGCAAGATTGTCTCTTCCCTTCAGGCTTTTAAGAAGGCTGCTGTTGAGAAACGGGTACCCAAACCTGCTGAGACCCCACTTGAAAGAAGAAACAGATTTTTGTAGGACATGAGATTTCCTGCCTGCTTTCCTGGCAGCTCAGGAGTATTTAATGTGGATTTAAGTTCTGACACAAACAGTTTTTTGAGCTGTGCAAGGACAGAGTCATCGGCTACTCCATCAGGACTGCCTGCCTGTATCATTCCTGCTTTTAGAACAGGTATTTCCATTCCCTTCCATGTACAGAGGCCTGTGCATTGAAACAATAACCTCACAGGATTAAACATGTCCAGCATTTGATTTTGGACTCAATGGGGACCAGTCCATGGGAAAGGATTTTTCTGCTTTTACACTGGAGAATGATGCTGCTTCTGCCAACAGGGATGAAAGAACTGACATTCCTAACTTCGAGTATGGACCCAGGAAGAGCAGGAGCAAAGTCCTGAGCGAGGCAGCCTCTGGAGAGAAGTTGTTTTTTGGTGAACTATTGAAAATTAGAGTTTGACTGCAACCTTAGCTCCACAATAGACCGCCGAGTCTGTGCTAGAGAGAGCAGAGTTTTTCTGTCCGCATGAATTTGGGGCTGGCACGCAGACACTGCGGCAGCAGATAATGTAACCGGCACACAATATAACCGCGCTACTCCTGATTAGCGATTTGGCTAATAAGGGTGAGATCATGGAAAATGCTAATGCACTGCCTTCGGAAAATCCAATTAGAATGTAACCTCGTTCAATGGGAGCTCCCAGCAGGTGACCAGTGCTGCGGGCAGAGCACCCCGCGCTCAAAGCCGCCGGGAATCCCCCGAACAGACGCGCTCTGTGTGCTTGGTGTGGGGGCAGCCACCCCGCTCCATTCACTTCCACTGTTTTCCCCAAGCATCCGCGGAGGTTTGCGCCGGCCATTTGTGGTGCTTAACTCATTATCTGACAGCGTTAGCTGGCCCAAAAGGACGATTCAGGGCGAGCTATTCACGGGGAGAAAATGGTGTTTGCAGGGCTATCTTTATAGTCACGGGCTTTTAATGTTTGTCAGGCTTGGGCACAGGACTGTAAACTTTGGCTCACACAAATCTTAATCACGCCAAGTCTGAGGTATTCCTGGTGTTGTATGATAGGGAGTTTGTATCTTTTAAAATGCACATAAAATGCCTGGAAGTTGCTTTTCCGCTTGATTTTCTTGGAATGATGTGTGTTCCCCCAATGCAGGTGCTGTCATCTGTCTGAATTAGCATTGTCAAACACCCCCAAAGGAAATGCTTTCTGCAGTGACCCAGACAGCTCCGAGGGGGTGAGTTGTTTTAGTTAAAATCAACCATAGTGTTCTTAACAGGGTTTTTTTTCCCTTCCTCGAGCTGTGCCAAAACTGGATATCAACACTCCCAGTTCTCCCTTAAAAGCTTGGGATGTTTGGGGAATTTTTGTCCCTTTCTTGTTGTTTTTTTTTTTTCCTGTGGAACTAGCAGATGAGACACCAACATTTTAAAGACTAGAAGTTTTTTAGTTTGATTCACCACTGGTTTATTTCCCAGGTATTTGAAGTTCTGTGCCTTACCAAAAACGTATGTTGATTTAGGTTTTTCTTCTGAAGGCCTGGTTCTATTGGTGACAGCCATGGCAATGTTCACTTTATTCTATATCTACAGATAATTCTTTCTATTCTACAGAATGCACTGCACCCTTTGGCTCTGAGTCCTCACACCCAAAGACTTGCACTTTATTATCTCCACATCATCCTCCCAGCCTCCTACCAGTCAGTGCTCGGTCATGACAGCAGTTTCTGGGTAATCAGGATTATGGGGTGCCCAACATTTCTGGTCTTTATCCCTCCCTCTCTCTTTCAGTAGTCTGGAATAGAATGAGAAAAAGCAGGTGATGTATGACCATGCCTTCTGGTCAAGCAATCTCAGCTTCCCACTATAAAGAACAGGGAATGTATTCTGGAAATTCTACCTTGCCCATAGCACCCTGTGCTGAGCTGAGAGGGTCATTCTAATCAGGTTAAACTTCTCTTATTTAAAAAAAAAAAAGTAATTCTGTAGTCTAAAACCGGTTTCTGTATTTTAACTGTTGTGAGAACGACAGAAGAATTTCTCTGATTTGTGCAGATGCAAGTTGAAAGGTCTGCAAGACACCACAGGGTGGAAAACATTTTTCTGATTAATAAAACACTTTCCCCCCAGGAGCCAGGATGCTGGTTAATGCTGTGTTTGCACTTAGAGCAGCAACAGCCCTGCTTCCACCTGCCCTATAAAAGGGCAGCACCCAGGTGCTTCCTGTCCAAGGGCTGCTTTTGTGAGAGCCAAAGGCCCAAGCTGTGGCCATGGGCTGGTGGTGGTGAGAGCAGGGCTGGGGCAGCCAGGGAGGGGACCCTGGTGGCTTCCTCATTGTCTGTTGATCAATGCAGGAGTTAAAACTTCACAAAAGTGAGATAGCAGATTGCAGCTTTGGTCTAATGGGGGATATCAGCCCAAGGAGGGGGTCTGAGGTTCTTCCCCTGGCCAAGAGAAAGGATTTGGACAAGTGAAAGCAGGATGTGTGCTGCTCATGTTTGTAGCACATGACCTGATTGAGGGAGAAGTGACAACTCTGGTGAATGGTGAAGCTCCTTTGTTGGCCTTTTGTCATCTGGGTAGTTCCTTTCATTTACTTACTTGGTTTAGCTGGGAGAAGAGAGGGAGATGTTTTAATTTTCTTGGAGGAAGTTTTCACGTTGTGCCTTCCCGTGTTCAGGCATCCTGTGTGTCAGCTGTTGGTCATGTTAATCCTACATTAATCCATTTAAGACAAGGGCATTACCCTGCAGGGCTGGCACATGCATGGATTCTTTGCAAGTTACTCACCAAACCAGCTCTTTCTTTGATGAAATGTAGCAGTCACTCAGAACTCTCACTTAAGGTTAGGCACGAAGCACCAGCCAGGTTATTTCTCTATGCTAAAAGTTAGGAAAAAATGCACTTTTCTGAAGGTTAAAATGAGAGGTGGTCTTTTTGAAATTCCTTTTCTTTTTCTCTCTTTGTCTTCAGTGCCAAACTTGCAGCCTGTCCTTTATAGTCATGCCCCAGCATGGAATCTGTAGAAATAATGTCAGGAGAAACAATCCTAGTTATGGGATAGAGGGGATTAGCAATGATACCAGAAAAACACAGTCATCAACACCAGGATATTTCAAAGAAGATCCTTTCTGTGTAAGTGACCTGTTCAGACACTAAAGCAGCTTTGGAGGGGCAGTCAGTCTCCCCATATTTTCAGCTTTCTTTGAGGAAAGAGAAGCTTTACATGAGAAATGCTGATCTCTTACGAACTGGAATAACAATACTCTCTTATGTTGCCAGTAGCAAGAGAGGGATTAGTTTATTCCCTGTTAAAATTCCCCTGTGGTCAAGAGTTAAGTGAGGGTGGGGATACCAAAGAGGGGACTTGGAGCCTGCAGTGCTGTACTTGCTCCAGAAGGGAAGGGAACTCGCTAAAATCAGGTTTGAGGCATGAATATTGCATTACAGTTAACTAAAAGCAGGCTTCAGTCTGGCTTAGTAATGCCAACAAAATTGGTTGCTCATAGGGATTTTCCTAATCCTTAATAGTGATAATTAAAATTCAAAGCATGTGTGTGATGTTGTTATCTCACTGCCCATGACTTCTGAAGAGACATCTCACTTCCCTGAGGATTTGGGTGGGGTTGGGTCAGAGCACTGGGGCTGCTTTTCTATTCCTGGGTGATAGATTGATAACACAGGACTTGGAAACACAGTTAAGAAAGAGCTGCAAAACCAGAAAACCTCCCCACCAAATCAAAACCACTGCATTACGAGATACCTGTTGGGCAACTGAAAAAAAATTACATTTAAATCCCCAGGAAGAAAAAAAAAAAGGGCAATTAATCTGAATGTGCTGTTAATTTAATAGTATTCCCATGTGGAGTCTCAGTGCTACTGTCACAAGCTGCCCATAGCTTCCTGCTGTTCCACAGATGCTTGTGGCAGGTTCTGCTTTTCATGCTCATTTCTTTGCAGCCCTTCACTCTGCAGTCAAAGCAGACCATCTATTGGTAATTTTTTTTTTTTTTTTTTGAGTCAGACAAGGTTTGCAGAAAGTAAAATTCCCATTGGAAGAGAATTTAGAAAGGTGGTGCTGTACTGCCAGGAAACTTTTTCCAAATAATTGAATTCTTATTAATAGACCTTTGCACTTTGATGAGTGCAAACATTCAAGCTATGGCATGCAGTGTGGCTTTGTGTATCTGAAAGCACAGATAAGAAATGTGGGAAATGCAAACAAAAACCCTGAGTAGTACCAGGGAGGTGGAGGATATTAATAAGGAAGGAATATCCCTTATGAGTTCCTTGTTTGTTCATATTCATTCAGCCTATTCTGCCCAAATTTGTTTAGTTTCTGAATGTAAACAACACTACTGTTTATGAGCAGTGTTTCATTTTGGTTTGGAACAGCTTCAGCTTGTGAAGACTGTCAGCTTTCTTCTCCTGAGAAGAAAACGATGCAGGCATTGCACCTCAATTTGTGTGTGCTGGGAGGGTGTGACACTGGCAGGATGTTTCATGACTGCTGAGCAGTCGTCATCTCAGTCAGCTGTTCTCAAAAATATTACATTTCAGTTGCAGGCATCTAAATCCCCATTAAATTCTTCAGGCTACTTCAAGCTCTGACATATTAGTCCCTGAAATTCTGCAGACACTCTGCCTCTGAAGTCCCCAGAGGGAGGGCTCTGCAGAGCCCAGACTGAGTCTGGCTTTGCTAAACTGCACAGATTTTTCTTGCTCTGTAGGAAAGACATGTGTGGAAAACTTGGGCTCTTCCAGGTGGTCTAGGGCCTGTATGTGCAGGTGGTGATGTTTGTGCACAGTCTGTGCTCCTGTGTGTACTTGCATATTTCTATTTCTATTATACACATAGAAAACAAGTGTTCACTTAGGAATGTTTGAGTGTAAGAACTGAATATATCCCTATTCTTCCCTCTAGGAGAGAAATCTAGCAAGGTTGCTGAAACTTTTAACCTGGCCACATAACAAGAGTCAGTGTCCCCAGGGGAGAGTGTTGTAGTGGGAGAAAATGAAGGTTCCTCTTCAACCTGGAGTCTGATTTTTCAAGTCTGATTTTTCCCGGGCTGATCAGCTTTGCCTGTGGTTGTTGTTGGATGTGTTGTGCCCAGGGCTGGCAGAGCCCACTCCCTGCCACCCTGCTTGCTTTCTCAGTTGCAGGCTTTATGTTTATCCTCTGCTGAGGGAGAAGTTGTGTTTCCATTGGGTTTTATTTACTCTTGTATAGGACTTTACTACCAGTTTATTGGAAGAGTTTAATTGGGCTCAAAGCAGTCTGTCCTGCACACAAAACCACACTGTTGTTCTGCTTCTGCTTTTCCTTTGGTGATGAGGAGCCTCTGGACCTAAACCACTGTCTCCTCCCTGCCCACAGGCTGTGGAAAGGCTCTTGGTGCATCTCTGGAATGGGAATGGGCATGGACACCTTTCCTCTCCTCAGCTTCCTCTACCCAGCAGTGTCTGGGGTTTCACCAGGAGGGAGAAGGTCAGTGCCTCCCCAGCAGAGCTGTGCTCACAGCTGAGAGTAAAGGTTTCTCCAAAATGACATGATTTTAGACCAGCCTGGAAAGCCGTTCCTGGCAACCTGAACACTTATTTTTGTAGAGAGAAAGTACAGTACAAAAACTGACTTGCCCAAAGGCTTCCTGGGCCATTTCCTCACCTCACAGAGCTGGTTTCCTTCTGCAGGGAACAGACTCTTCATTACAGGAACAGAGTGTTTTTAGGAGCTCTGGGGAAGGGATCCAGGCTGAGCAGGTCCATGCTTTTTGCCTGGTTTCCTATGGAGCTGTGCTGGCTCTGTGTCTGCCAGGCCTTCCCAGTGCCTTTGCATCATCTATGAAATGTCAAATTTGATACAAAGCCAGCAAGTCTCAAGGGTGTTGGCTTCCTAGAGGTGGGCAGGTGAAAGGTAGGGGAACCTTTTTGCTCAAGGAAATATCAGCATGTTCTCTGGGCCTGGACATCTGAGAATGCAACCAGGACCTCAGCCAGGTGGGACCTGTGCCCAGGAGACCCAGCTTGAGTGAGCCAGGACCACACTGCCTGTTTGATCTCCATCCCTGCTCCTCCTGCAGCTTGCAGGCTGGTAAGGTTTTTCTAAAGGGAGAGAGGCAGGCCATAACACATAAATGTGGGATGTGTGTTATACACCGACATGGAAGTGTCAGTAATACCATGTGCATGTTTGTGTAGGTATAAGTAAAAAATTAGGGTGTTGTTCAGAAGCTGGAATCCAACCTGTTTTCATCAGTGGGAAGTTTGTCTGAATAAGGGTATCAAAATACAGTCACTGCTGTACAGGCTCATCTCTGCTTTGGAGGTCATAAAGTTCTTCAAACAACTGCATGTGTGACTTTGCACTGGGAAGGAGCTTTATAGGCTCTAGAGGGAATGAGCATACAAATAGTGGAACATTTGTAATCCAGATCCAGGCCAGTCCAGAGGAAATCTGCAAAGCTGTCAATAAAGCAGGAGAATATGATGAATTAGTGCATGATAAATGAGCTGATGGGCTGGCAGCTGATCCAGTCAATATATTGAAATGTCATCGCTGGTGCCAGGCTGATGTTTTGTGCTTTGATGTTGGTCTTCCCTTGACTTGGCAATGGGAGTTTTGTGGACATGGTCATCATCATCATCTTGATGGCTTCACAGAGGAACTACCCTTCCTTCTCTGGAAAAGTGGATCTTATTAGGGAAGCACCTGGTGTTACTGCCATCTTTCTCTTTAGTGCTCCATCTTTCTTTTTTAGCAGAAGTGAAATGCCCTTTGAAAACAAACGTACTGCATCTTACCCTGCTTTCAGAGATTGTGATGGTGATGGGGAAAGTGAGTGACCTCTAAGCTGTGTGTTTCCTATTTGGCTTTCGCCTGGTTTTAAAATGCTGTTTCCTTTTCTCCTTGCTGAACCATCACTGGCAAATCTAAGAAAGGAACCCTGAAAGACCCATTTTCTCAGCAACACTGGGGATATTGCCGGGTAGGGGATGGCCTTACTTTCTGGGACTTGTCCTTGGGGTAGATGTTACAGATTGTTGGGGTGTTTAGAGACAATAAATGCCAGTTCTGTGTGGAAAAGTGGGAGAAGAAACTGGGACTGGAAAATAGTTCATTGGCTTGTACAAAAAACCTTAAAGCTGGTGCTGAGAAAAATAATCATCTTTAAGCAAGCAATTCCACTTGGAATAGTAACACCCCAAAAGCAGTTCCAGCCTTAGCTAAGGAGTGCTCTTTCCATGCTCCCTGATTCAATTGATTCCCTGTGTTTCTCCAGCTGGAGTTGTAAAAATGACAGGAAAGATTAAATAAATGTATCCCATCAATTCCTCCTTGGCCCTTTGGTAGTCAGCCCTTCTGTAGAGATTTCTTGATGTCTTGAGGCAAAGCTGTCCCATGGGCTTTCCTGGGGACCACACACAGACACTCAGCTTCTTCTGGCATTTCTTTCCTGCTAATTGCCCACCTTCTAACAAGCAGCTTCTCCAGAGTGGGAAACAACTTCCTTTGAATAGCTCGGATGTGCTCGGCTGCCGGGGAACGGCAAATCAATAGAAGTGCCTCTGTTATTACTTTTGCTCCTCACAACATATGAATAATATGAAAAAACAGACCCACTAGTGGGGCCTGTTGCCTCCACATGCAAGTCTGAGGCTGCATCCATAGGAATCCTTTCCCCTGCCCAGTCTGGGGAGGCTCCGACCAGGAGCGAGCGCTTCCGAAGGCAAACCGGTTACGTGCGTTCCCACACGCCGTGTTCTTGAGGCAGAGACAAATTCCTGCAGTTACATAAGATGTTGGGCTTGAAGCTTTCCATAATTGTGTTCTCTATCTTTCCCATCTCGTGTGTTTTTAAATTTTGCTTTCCTGGCCAATGCAGTTTATTACAATTAACTTGTAATCTGCTGCACTGGGCTTTATCGTCTCTTCACTCGAGACGGGAAGCAATTATAGATCTTTGACAGAGATGTCCTACTTAGACACAGCAAAATGTCTTTCACAGGACACCATGTTTTATAAGAGAGGATTTAAAACTGTAATGACATCCTGGAGTGCAAACTTGGGCACTTTGTCCTTCTGAGCTGTGCTGTCTCCCGTTGATGAAGCTCTGTGCAGTAGCTGGAGCTGAGGGATTGCTGTCCCTGCTTGCCATGTGTCACTTTGCCATCTAAAACCTGTCACCCAGTGCCTTCTGAGATGCCACTGGGTAACCAAAACATCTGCAGACATGGCTCTGGGCAATGGGATGTTTTGCCCTTCAGTACAGGGAGCTGTGGCCAAACAGGACCCCCAGAGAAGATGTTAGGTGCTTTCCTCAGGAGACTGAAGCAGCTTTAATTTCCAGAGCAAGGCCAGCTCTGTGGCAAAGGGCTGATCCTGGATGGTCGGTCCTCTGAGTTCTCCTTGGAGCTGTTTGTACCTCTGGGTTTGACCCTGAGGACCAAAATCAACTCCCTGAAGCAAGTTATGGCTGGAATGTCCATGCTGGGACACCTGCATTTGGCTCCGGGAGGGCTGGATGGATGCTTTGACTTTTTGGGAAAGCCCACCAGATGGAGCTCGTGTTTGAGGGATTGAGCTTCGTCTGGCTGCTGCAGGAGCTGGAAAAATAGGACATAGACCTGTTTTTTATTGGATTGTTTCAGGAACAGGGGTGAGTTGAGCAAGCCTGGCTTCCCGAGTGCTTGCTTGTAACAGGAAATGTTCAGTGCTAAAGATGCAGAAAAAGGAAATGTTTTCACTGCTAGAAGAGCTTGGAGCTTTCAATAATGTTTTAATTTTCTTGTTGCTGTCCTGTTTTGCAAAGCTGTTTTAGGCCTCATTCCCTCAAATACGTCTGTCTCTTAGTGTGCTTCTCATATTTAATTATAATAACTACACCCCTTAGCTACTAAATCCATGTTAAATCAAAGCAGTGGAAAACTTCCGTAGTGGTTTAAAAGGAAAAAATAAATACACATTTGGGGACTGAAAAGGAAAAGTATTCAACCTTTAACTTAGTTACCTAAAAGACAGCTAATAAAACTTCAGAGTATGGCAAAGAAAGCAGAATTAAGCATGTCTTGGTCTGCAGAGGTGCAATCCATGAATTCAGAGCCACACTAATTTTGGTGTGCACATCACCCCTCAGCCTTGTGCTTCAAAAGCTTTTAAAAACAGGTTTTTAGAAGCCCATTTGTTATTCCTGTACTCAAAGTGCTCCAGCAATACACCAGAGAGCAGTGTAAACACCCTGGCTATGAGGACATGGGGCTTATCTTCAACATGGGTGGCACAGGCACCGGTGGGGTTTGGCTCCACGCACAGCCCGAGGTGGCAACAAGTCACGTTCTGCATGGGAAACACAGCAAATGGATGCCACCAGTTTCACCTCCTGATGAGAAAGATGAGTCCTTGCAGCACACCTCTGTTCCTTGCCACCCATCCAGGTGGCACTGGGAGTAAGGTAAAGCTGAGTTTGACTCACTTGCTGTCAGATTTATTTTAAGCTCCACCAACCAACCAAAAAACGTGTTCATGCTGAACGGGCTTTAATTTCAG
This sequence comes from Chaetops frenatus, assembly GCA_013400775.1. Taxonomy (NCBI): domain Eukaryota; kingdom Metazoa; phylum Chordata; class Aves; order Passeriformes; family Picathartidae; genus Chaetops; species Chaetops frenatus. The sequence continues at coordinate 408,347 of VZTR01014597.1, forward strand.
GCAGCATGAAGCAGAGCCTCGTGCCATGGCATTTTTCACTTTGTGTGACAAAAACCAGTCAGATGAGCTTTTATTCTAAATCATATAGGATGAGCTTGCCTTCAGTAGTGCCTTTAGGAGAACCATTCTGTAGCTGGCCGTGCACTCTGTCATTGCCTGGAGCTCTGCTCTGCTGTGTGCATGTGAATGCCAGCACACAAAACATCCCTGCTAATTGCTGAGTGCTGCTGGATGCACTTGGGTAGGAAAAAAGGAGCATATGTGCTTTAGCAGAGCTGGATGTGTGCTCTGAGTGCTGGCTGTGGTTCTGCAGTAGCCAGATGTGGCACCATGCTTAATTTAACCTCTCTTTGTGTTGTTACAGCCTGTAGTGCAGACCTTGCAAATGGACAAAGTCAGAACCTGGGGGTCCCCAGAGGAGAAAGGTTTGTTCCCTTATAGCTCCCTGTCAGTAATGACAGAGAACCAAAACTTAGCTCTGCTGGGTTCTCCCAGCAATGGTATCACTGGTCAATGAGTGATAATTTCCCTTTTCTCTCTTTTCCTAGATGTCTTCTGTCTATTCAGTAAATTGCATATTCTGATTTCCTGGGAATCCTGGGTGCCACTGGTTAACCAGAAAGGAAGAAGTCTCAGTCTTGAAATGGGACCTGAGGATATCAAAGACTGGTCCTCACTTTGAGGGAGGAAAGAGAAGTAGAGGAAGTTGATGCTGTGGATTTCTCAGTGGCCTGGAAGGAATTAGGACATTACAGACTCCCCTTGTCTGTCCTGTGTAAAAGTAAATCCTTCTCGGTCGGGTGCCATCACATAAACCCAAAATCAGTTCTTCAAACCCATTCCAGTCTTCTAGGTTTTGCAGTCTTTTGCGTTGCACAAGCAACCACTTATGGAGTCTTCAAATTGGCCTTAAAAATTGCAATTACTGCTCTTGCACTGAGGATTTAGGAGGAGCAGAATGTCCTTTTTGCCCACACGTGTGCAGAGCTGAAGGTAAGGGCACATGAAGCATTAAATGCAAGAAAAAATTTAAAATTTAGCCTTTATTTTCAAGTGCCATTTTTGAACAGCTGACTCCTGTTGCTCCATTGTGTGAGTGTGTAAATTGTGGTGGGAAAATAGTGACTTAAATCAACACTTTGCAGTGACATGTCTGAAACAATTATTCTTTGAAGACAGGAATATAACAAGAACTCAGGTATGGGCTGTGTCTGTGGGAACACCTTCACACAAGAATTAAAGGGTGCATGTTCTAGATCAAAGTAGCCTATACTTCATAATATGTCTAATTACCATACCATTCATCTTTATTAAATTCATTTGTTTTAATTAAAAGAATAGGTATTTGGCATCAGAGTTTATGGGGTCTGTTGGGCACTTGAGATTAAATCAATGGTTTGTTAACAATTTTATCTGGAAAGTAGATTAGATTATTTAAATTATGCATAGTAGCATTGTTTTTCTTTCTCAGTAGAATGAAGCTATGATTAAGAAATAACGCTTGGAGCATGAAAGCTCTGCTTGTCATTATTTTTCACATTCATATTTGGGATTTTAGAGTGAAATTGTTCATCTTCAGACTGGTTTTATAAAATTATATAGAATCTGGCAAAATAAAACTAGTGCTGCAGTAGTGTCTAAGAGCAGGTGTTTTCCAATGGTGATATGGAAAAGCCAGTGCTGGATGCTTGATTCAATTGGACCATATTTTAGATTTGAATTGTGTTTTTTGCTGTTGGAGCAGTAAGTCTTGTTAATCAGTTCATAAAACAGTAGGATTAAAAAAAATGCTCTGAAGGTGTAAAACAGTCAACGCCAGGAGAGTTTAAAGCATAGCTTAATAAATAAAACATAATTGGATAAAACAGGCAAGTAATGAGTTGAGGGCAGCCCAAATGTGTAATTTCTTGGGGTCAGTGGCAATGCATCAGCTTGCACTGCAGCTGGGTGAAGGCTGGAGGTGGTGTGGGGTTGTATTAACAATGCTGTGCTGTTGGGGTGCCTCGTTTTATCCTGCTCCCACCAGCACTTCCAGGGAATGCAGCACAAATGCTGGGTCCAGTTGTGGCAGAGTGCCAACCTCTGCGTGTGCTTTTTATTTCCCTTGGGAGAGGGGAAGGAAAATGCCTCTCTTATTAGGAAAAGAAACTGTGATTGGGGCTAGCAATGAGCCAGCCATGAGTGCTGGGCTCGGTGCTCCCTGCCTGCCTTGCCTGGCTGTGCTCGTGGAGCAGCAGCAGCACACGGGGGAAAGGTGTTGGCTCAGGCCTGTGCTCTGCCTGGCTCCACAAGGCTGTCACCTCTGTCACAGGTCACTGCTACAAGCAGCAGCCACCTGCTCCCTAAAGGGCGGAAAGAAATCCTCTTCCTCAGATAAAACCTGTAGGCAACAGCATAGTTCCTACTGGAAGTAGGGCCGTGGTCTCCATGCTCACAGCATTTGGTTCTGTCCCTTCCTGGGCACTGTCACTGCTCAGGTTGCACCTGGGCACTCGTGTGTGGCTCCTCTGGGGAAGGCAGTGGCAGCTCCCAAGCCAGATGCTTCCAGGGTGCCTCTGGAGGCCCCTGCTGTCCTGCCCAACCCTTTTCTGGGAGAGTGAGCTCTGTGTGATGCTGCATAACTAAAACCCAGCACAGCCTGGGTTATCAGGCAGCATCGATCGGTGAGGCTGGGTTAGCAAGTCAGTTTCTGATGTTAGAAAATAGCAGTGCCCTCTCCCTAGTAACAAATGCTAATCAATGGACTCCTGATAACAGATCTTCAGATCTGCACCACAATGAGAACCACATAATTGGGCAAAAAAATTATATATACACAAAATTAGGCACACACGCAAGCACTCACAGTGTCATCTGTCTTCCCTACCAAATGCACGGCAGCGCCGGCTGCTAAAACTTGCAATGAATTATTTATATGATGAATTATCCTTCTCTCTCCCCTCCTAGAATATCCAATTGCCCGTTTCCATTTTTGTTTCAGAAAGATTTATTATTCAGATTTTTTTTTTTTTTTTTTTTTACTGGCTAGCTTATTAAACATTTCCTGCTCTTTTTCTCCGTCGTACATAACACGCATCTTGTTTCCTGATAGCACCTATTCATCCACTCCAACGGGGCCTCCCAGTGTGGGGAAACTGTGAGGAGTGCAGTTTTTACCCAGTCAGTTTACAGCCCTCCTTGGGAACCAATTAGAGATGTTCCAAATTTGGGATATTTATTTGCTCACTGGAATCAAAGCAGTTTCAGCCCCCAAGGAAGTGATCCACAGCTACAGAGCTGCTACAGACAGAGGTTGTGACTGCATGTGGATGAATAATTTGGTTACTCAGTTCCCTGGAAGCCTCTGACAGGGTGGGACGAGAAGGTGAGTGCCCAGAGAGAAGTCATTTGGAGGTTTGCTTCTCTTTTGCCCCTTTAGTTTCTCAGTTTTGCCCCAGAGACATAAGGAACAGCATTTTACAGCCAAGGACTTCTTGCCCTGGGTGTTGTACGTGACCATGCCTGGGACCTGTTCCTGTTAATGATTGTGAATCATCTCTGGTTCCAGGGGTGAGTATTTCAATGCCAATTTTCTGGGAGCTGGGACAGCAGCTGGGACAATCCTAGCTACTATTTAGTGGATTTCAAAGGAGTCACCTACAAGGGACAATTTTCCGTGTTTGGCTTTCATGGTTTGGTTTCCATTTAGGAGGCTGCCCCTAGTACCTTCCAGACATTCCTGATGTTTTCAGCATCTAAATCCCAAATCTGCTTCCTGTATCTGCATTGAATATATTTGTACCTTATAAATTTTGGAGAAGGCAAATCTTGTGTTGGAAGAGTTTTAACTGTGCCTCTGGCTGGGAGTTGCTCTGTGCTGGGCTTTAAAATCACGACACAGATTTACAGTGGCGATAGAGGTGGAACTGCAGGCATCCAAAACAGGAGTTATCTGTGCAGAGGAGCTGGTGTAATAATATCCCAAATAATATCCCAGGGATGTCACACTGCTTCCCCTGGAATCACAGACAGTGATACCCCCTAAGAACAATAGCACTAAAGCTGTCCTTGGGTTAGAAATAATCGGTTTGCCTGTGTGTGAGGCACACGGTCTCCAGAGCTCTTTGGCTGGGTGGCAATATTTTACCTCTAATGACCTCAAAGCCGAGCCAGCCATTTTTGCAGGCTCTACAAAACCCTGTTGTGCCATGAATTGCACCCAGAGGTAGCTGCTGCCTTCACCTGAGCACATCCCTCCCTGCTGGCTCCTGTGTGCTCCAAAGGCTTGGGGGGGAAGCTCGTCAGAATGTGCCAGATTTTCTTCACTAATTTCGGCTTCCTCATTTATTCAGCTTCTGCCATTTTTGGATGATTGAATCTCTGTCTTCTGCATCAGAAGAGGAGCACGTGTGGTTTGCAGAGATTCTTTTGAGGTGTTGCAGTTGGAAGCAAACAATCCTCTAGGAAGGGAGAAGTCGGGATGCTGTGTGCAAATACCAGGTATTTTTTGGTTCTCCTTAAACATGCGTGAATTAATCCTAAACTTGTGTCTTTCTCCCTTCCCTAAACTCCTACCCTTGAAACCTATTTGAAAAGGATAAATAGAGTTGTTAAATATATAAAAATAAGGACATGAAAACAGAAGGATAACTGTATAGGGGCTCCCATGGGGCTCTTTTCCTTAATTCTGGTGTTTTTTGCTGAACTTTTATTTCTGAGCAGAGCCTTGGGCAGAATGCTGGCTGGACCCTGCTGCTCTGTGAGTTGACAGAGTGGGAGGTAAGTGGCAGTAACTAATGGCAATTAACAGAGGTCTGGACAGCTACGTGTCCCTGAAGACATGAGCTCTTCTGGGGGTTGTGTCTTCACGGAGTGGAGCTGTTTGTCACCCTACACGTCACCCTACAGAATATGACAATTTGCATCTCTCTACTGAGGCTTTGCTGTCAGATTTGCTCAGCTGTCTTGAAAGGAGAAATTAAAAAAAAAAAAAAAAAAAAAAAGAGGGTTTAATTAATATTTGCTCCCCAAATCTGTTGAAATAGTAGGGCAGCAATGATTACCTTCTGGGAATTACCCATCGGCTGCTATCAGTAATAACTTGTTTAATGCTTATGTAGCACTTGACGCTTTTATGACTGATGTGCCAGAAAGGAAACAAAAAGAGATGGGTTTGTTTTTAAATGGCAAAGGATAGTTTTCGTCTTTTCGTTGCAGCTCTTAGATAATAGTAAGAAAATTGTCCCTCGGTCCCCAAACCTGAAAGCTGCCTCTGACCAAAATGTGATGAAGGAGAAGGTGAGGGGTTGAATATGCAGCTTGGAGACCCGTTTGCTGAACTGCAGGACGGGTTAATAAATCCCATTTCTCACGCATCCTTGACGGTCTCTCCCGCCTCCATCGCTGTTGGGATGTTCCGCAGCGTTCCCGCAGCCCCGACCGCTTCAAGCAGCGGCTGCGTGAAAAAGAGGAGCGGGAGCGCCGCGTCCCCCGGGCCCCCCGCATTCCCCCGTCCCGGCTTTGCTTTCGGGCAGCATCCAACCCTCCAAGATGGATGTTGAGCAGGCTGTGGCAGAGCAGCCGAGCGCGGCACAAAGCCGGGCGGCGCGGCGCTGCCCCTGCGCGGCTCTGCCGGGGGCGGGCGGGCCGGGCCGGGCTCCCCGCGGTGCC